>UCOJ01000861.1:0-58757 GCA_900474305.1 Cecidostiba fungosa | reverse complement strand
TGCTTAGCGTGCGTTGTATACATGAAAAACTTTGTGAAATGTGCGCACATGGGTATACTCTTTTTGGAACAATTGTGGCACAATTAGAATCGGTTTATCAATTATAAGGCTTTGTGTAACAACAATAATTCTTTTGCGATTTTAATAAAGACTCCTTTGTACTCGTTATTAAAGCATTGCATTTTTACTGTACTTTTTCAGATATTGAAGTTACTTGTAAAATGTATGTTTAAAATTACAATTATTATTTCTTTGAAAACTGGTTCGAAATAGGCCAAAATATAATCTTTTTTTTACTCATTCCTTCAATAATCTATTTAGTCAAAAGATTATTAAATTATGCGCCAAATAATGCGTCAATTATAAGTGTTCCAAATGTACTCTAGGGAAGCACTTATTAGGGCCTTAATACGTCATCCATTATTTGACAATAAATTTTGGAAATTTTTTCCAGTAGAGTATTATTATTATTATAGGTAGACCTACCGATAACAAAGTATCGTCTGATGTGCCTCATCAGCATGGATAGCGTAGCTCCAGCGAGAGCTTGCAGCAATCCGAGACTCAGGAAACTGAGGGTCACCGTGCCGGCGCCGCCCAGAGCGCAAACGACGTAGGCCTGCAAAATCGAATAATTAATAGATATACTATACCTATGAAAGACAATAGCAATAGCAACAGCATCGGTGCACTGACTTCGGTAAAATCGGCAAAGATGAAGCCTTGCTCGAGTCCGATGAAGAGCGTGAGGGGCGCGGCGAGTTGCATTTTGGGATCCTGAAAGGCGTGTTTGATCGACTTGAGGATTGACTTGGTGCTGGGTCGATCCTGCAGTCCTTGAGGCTCCTTCATACGAGCATCAAGGAAGGCGCAAGAGATGCCGAAGGCCAGAACTGCCAAGCCCAACCAGACACTCACTATCATGCGCGACGTGTTGGGTGCTATCGTCGGAAGCAACAGCGTCTCGTTGAAGAAGTAAGCCGCTTCCGGTGGACAGTACTCGGCGCCGCACGTCTCCTCGATCTCGCCCTCGCTCATCGTGAGCGGCTGCAGCATCGAGATGTCCGTTATCTTTATCATCACCGACGCTATCAGGCAACCTGCGCGCATTTGTATGTTTATATATTTTATTTTTCCAAGTTGTCTTCGTTATGTGTTATATAGACTGACCGAAAGCAAGACCCATATCCTCGGCGAGCTTGATACCACGATTGAGCCGCCTCAGAATGCAGTCGCGTCTCGTTTCGTCCGGATCCTCGGGATCAGAGCACACGAGGCCTAGACTCGTTGCCGAGATGTTGACGTGTGATGTGCGCGCCAGAAAGCTCGGGCTCATCCAAGCGCCCAGCAGCGCGTAGCTGGGTAGCAGTACGTACCACCTGGTGACGAAAAACAATTATTTAATTCCTGCGTATGAAGGTCTAGAAAAAAAGTATAATAGTATTATGGTTCGAAGATACAGAAGCGTATGTACACACGTTGTTCAGCGAAACCGATGCTGCACGTGTAAGTGAGAAGATTAATGGAGAAAACGTGCGCAGCTCGCGGAAAAACGTATAAGTACGCATTATTAGAGTTCGCTGCACGTGACGAGTGTTTTTACTGGCGCGTCGATGTCTTATATACTGTATCTCTTGCTATTTTTACGAGTAACTATACGTGTGTATATACTACTGCGCGAGATGCGGCTAAATTGTTTGCGCGAATTTTAAGCTTTTTACTCGGAATCGAGTAAACGTTAATTGAGGAGAGGATCGTAAAAGGATTTTTTATCGCAGCCGTTGAAATATAAGTCGACGCTTGCGTTTATACCCAAGTGTTATTGTTGTTCCTTTTTAAAATAAAATCAAGTTTTTTTTTATTTTACTTGGAATTTTAATAACGAACTGGATGGGCTGCCGATTTCGGCACAGTAAAGATTTCATTCAGAAAAATTGACTCGTAGTGATCACCAGACCAACTTTAGACATATACTATCTAATAAATAGCAGAAGGAAGTAGATGACTTCATCAAAAAGTAATGCGAGGCTGTTGGAATTAACAAGTCGATGATTGATTTTTAAAAAGACTATGTATTACATAGAAACAGCTGAAAAAGAGGAAACTATATCCTGTATAGAAGTTGGAGGTTGAGCCATTCGTATAGGTGACTAATACAAAGTCGACCGCGTTACAGGAAGCTGAGAGCTGAAGAGACTAGAATATGAGTTTTTTAAATAAAGGAGTCTGACCAACATTCAAAACATTTTGCATTTGATTGATAAAAGCAAGATATTTTACGAAAAATGATTCTCAAAGATCCATATATGATAGCAAGGAGTAGTGAATCTGCAGATAGATATTGGTATAATATTCGCCCCAAAAAATTGACTTTTGAAAACCTAAAAAAAGTAAATAGTTGCAATCGTTACAATCGTCAATAAAGATAAATAAAATGATAATACAAGTAGTAAGTATCATGGCTAAGCCGTTATTTCCGTGCATATACCAGAGCGTATATTTTTTTATTTTTCTTCTACACCTGCAGGGGCGCTATGATATAACATGTGACCAATTTCAAGAAGTATACGCTAAACCACATAATATAAAATAAGGTACCACTCCAGCGGTGTCGCGCATCTGAATCTAGCGATCTAACATCGGCTAATAAACAGCACAATTATATAAAAAATACATACTTGGGATAGAGGTGGACCCCAACAAAGATAATGGTGATGAGGTGTCCAATGCAGATAACCAGATTGGTGCCGATCTTCTGGATGACAATAGGCGCAAAGCAGCTGGTCAGGGTGCCAACGGCGAACAGCAGTCCCAGCAGCATGGGTCCGAGCTGGGGATCAAAGGCCCCGAGTCCAGCTTGTAGCGGAAACATGGGCAACGTCGCGGCGGACCAACTTGCGTGGCCTAGGAGAACCGCAGCGCAGTGGCGCAACACGGCCTTTTTCGGGGGTCTCGGGCCTGACGGTGCCGTTCGCACAGCTGCGATCAACCGACGCACCGACGAGGCACCTGCCGATGAGCTCATCGATTCGCGCCGACGCCACGACAGCGCCGAGGTGCGCGCTGAACGACACGAGATCGGCGAGTACGTCGCCATGTGCTGGAAAGAAAATATTAAGTGCTGTAATTGTTTTAATTCGATATACTTCTTTGCTCGTCTAGCATTAGTCTAACTAGTTTATAGAAATGTAACAATGCTAGTGGAAATAGCTTTTTTGGCGAAATTTTCAAAACTTTATCTGGTTTTTTGCTAAAGCTTGTCCAACTTTTGACGAGCTGTCCTGAATCTTGCCTAACTTTTGACTTTCGAAAGCTTGACAAAGTTTAACATAAGTTAACAATGCTCGGTAAGGTTTGGCAAAGTTTAGCATTATATAAAATAAGATAGAAAAGCTGATCCAGAAGGAAAAAATTTAGAAAAATTTTCACACGATTTTTATATTTATTATATACTGCAGTGATATAGAGCGTATGAGCGATTTTTTATGTTTCTCATGACACAACGCGAAATAAATCGTTTTATAATAAGTTTTTAAGAAATTACGGTTTGATGTATGATATCTGTTTTAGAGCATCAGATAAAAAGGAAACATTAAACGATGTATATATTACATTCATTTTTAATTATTATTGTAATACTTTTCGAGCATGATATTGCTATGCTGAGTCATAAGTTTTATTGCACATAGAAGGTAACGTAACAGAATTTTCGAATTATGAAAAGATAATGCTAGAATCGCAGAGTTATATGTACGACCGGAAATGTAGAACGACGTTAAATTGGATTTTTTATCTTCGTGAATAATCAAGCAGTACATCTTCTCTTGCCGGTGAGGAGCCATGTTTCATGAAATATTTCAATATTAATTAAATTTTTTAAATACAAAGCTATCGAACAATCGAGATGGAAAAATGATTTAATTATATCATTTTTGAATAGTCAAATGTACACGAGTGCATGTTCGCGAAGTAACAACCAACTATTATAAGATAAACATCGCTGGTTATCTAATAAAGCCTGGGAAAAAAATTTGAGTGGAAATCGATAAATTATCTACAATTCGATGTATATGTAGAGTTTTTAATTACTGTTTTTGTTATCTATATAATTAGTACTAAAACATTGTTCATCATGTATCGTAGATATTCGAAATTAATACCAATCATTCAGTGATTATTTCGTTCTTTCTTTTAATTCGTTACATTATTTAACGAAATTCTATTTTCATCGTTTTTCGTAATCAATGCATAATCTTCGAAATGACGGACTATTTTTTTAATTGTGGACTTATTATAATTGCCCACTATATACGAAGAGTGCTGAAATAATTTCATCGTGCATAATTTGCGCTATCGGCGGAATAATTAATACAAATGAGTTTTTCAAGCACGTAATCGAGCGTCGTTCTTTTTAAACATAAATCTTTTTGCCTCGCGATTATCTGCAGTTGACAATCGAATCATAGAATAATAGAAATAAAATTTTAAGTTTTTCCCCGCAAAAAAAAGTATAATTTTCTTTCATAATGCGACATGCACGTAATCTGCGCATATAACCCGTAACCGCGAGCACCGCCCAAAGCCCTTTTGGGCGCTGAAATTATTAATTTTCTTATCATCGAGCGAAAAAAGTCTCTGACAAAAAGGCGTCTCGTCGAGCAGTGCTGCAGCGCATCCACGTCAACATCGGCGTCTATTTTTTTCTGCCTCGTTATTACAAGCGATCGATCGCGTACTGCATTGGCGCAGCATCAGCCACCGATGCACCGTTTGATCTTGCTTAAGACAAAAGCGCATCGCGTATTTATTAGGTATAACGCCGTGTTGTATTAATACACGATGTTCTCGCGAGACTTCGCAATTTACGGAATGGGCTGCAAACGATTTTTAACGATCGGCTTCGGCTTTGTTTACCGATATTGCTTGGCTTCCGGAGATCGTGGCAAACGTTTTTTTTTCCCGATAATAAAAGGTATATGAAAAGTCGAGTTGTTTCTTTTTATTTAGATATCGTATATATACGGCTTTGGACGCCGAAGCCGTGGAAGTTCTATTCGTCGATGAATAATTTGAATTGTTATATTATTTGCGTGAAAATTATTCCGCAATAGTACGCCGGGTAAATTAGTTCGATATCGATTACGGATTACGCACTTTAGCTGGCTAAAAATATTCCGACTCTATTTTATGTATAGTCAATGTTTTACACAAGGATAATTGTTTTTGCGATAAAAAATTGTCGCAGTAGCGAGCTTGTCGCATTACCATAACGACGTTGCGGCGGAGGTTTAAAAAAAGCGCTCGAGTCAGAATGAATATGGATTTTCTGAAAAACTGACGAAGCAAGTATAGGTACACCTATATATATATATATATATTATATATACGTATAACCGAGTTTTATCTATAACTTTATGACATACTCGATTTTACGGGCGTGTTTGTTTTCCTGTCCTACTTATTATTCTCATTCTCAAATGTCAGACACTTTTATACACACGGACCTTTCACCGTGGCTGAGCACATCTCGGATTTTACTACTTGATCGTGCACTTTCTCCCCCCTATATACGGCTTCATCATATATACCAGCGCGCTTATATCGGCAAACGGGGACAACTGTATATTGTAAAAACTGTTGGCAAACTTGATATCCAGAGCGATATTGCAGCGAGAAATCTCCATCCCTCCCAAAAGAGCAGTCGCACCCTCGCCGCGCGTTATCTATCCATCAGGACAGAAAACTAGTGCGACCCCTAGTATAGCAGCGTCTCAGTGTAGGAAACAAAAACAAGAAAAAAAAAGAGGAAAATATATATCTCTAACTCACCTCGAGCATGGCGTCGTTGTCCCATAGCTGAGCAGCGTGATGATGGTGTCCACTGCTGCGCGCCCGCTTGTGCGTGTGGGCGAGGGGCGGTGGCTGAGGCGGTAGTCTCACGGGACCAAAGCCGCCGAGCGGTGCCGGCCTGTGCACCGGGCTCGAGAGCTTTTCCCGCGAGAGTTCGTGCAGGTTAGGTAGCGAACCCATCGCTGCTGCTGCTGCTGCTGTTGCTGTTTATCCTCTTTTTTACACTTGGGATTCTCGCCGACGAGCTTCCTTTCGTTCTCCACCTCGTCTGCAAGAATAAGGTGTACTATATAGAGGGCTTTTTCGCTATACTTCATTGATTCGCATGGCTGGAGCGCGGGAGAGATTGTATTTGATGAGCGCAGTGTAGGGCTCAATTTCGGAGGAAAATTGTTGATTCTCGGTAGAGGATATATAGTTGCGGTAATTTTCCTGGAACTGGGACGTGCCGGGGAGATTATGCGCGTGCAGGACTATTATACGTAGAAATGAGATTGAACTCGGTGAGATGGACTTGTTTTTAGACTGATTAATTGAGCGCATATACTGTTATAGATACGTATAAATATTGTATGCTATAACTGCTATAGAAGCGATTTGATATTCGTGAAAAATAATTATTGGTCGATAAATGAATTTGCCTATACTGTTTGTATATAGCAAGCAGTACATGTTCGCTATCGAGATTACACGTGTCTACATGGATATTTATGAGTCTTCGATTTATATCCAAGCTCGACATATCTCTTCCATATACTTATACACACGCCCAGACATACACTGCCCGTAAGAAATCCGATCGCTTTTTTTCTCTGCTCTCAACTTTTCCACCGCGTATATCAGCGTCGGGAATTATTTTTATCAAATCTCGACGTTTCCTGCTACCATCTCGTATAATATATTTAAGCATACCACATTTATACGAACGTTGCAGACGTTCCCTGCCATTTGTCTTCGAAACAAAAAAAAAATCCCGTATTCCACGAGCTCGCACATCTTTCTTCCCCGAAAAAGCGGAAGGATCAAACTTTCTTCCTCTTTTTTTTTGCAAATTCGCCTCTTCTCGCACGAAGATCAGAAATCAAGTGATCCCCGGAAAGCCTTAGGAACAAGAGAAAGAACAAAAGCCAGCTGACCTACCTCTCTGCGCTTTTCTTATCAATTCTCACGAGAACCCGAGTCTACGGCGAAGTATAGCTTCTGTGCGAATCTGCCTCGAGTCGGTCAGTCTCTTTCTCTCATCGCATAACGAATTTACGCGGTCGGCGATCGAGTCTCCGATGATGCCTATAGCTGCTGGCCTGCTCCGCCTCATGCCTGCGAGCAAAAGCAGAGAATAAAAGAAGCGTTATCGGTTGAAATATTTATGTCGAACTGGCGCGTGAAACATGTCCTCTCTCTCTCTCTTTTACGGTGCTGTCTCTAATACGTGTGTATAAACATCGCCTCGAGTTAAGTATGTATTTCAGTTAAACGTGGAAGATACATTATGTACCTAATGGCAGAAGAAGAAATTCGTTGTGAGGGCAGCCGGACGATTTTATAGGTATATATGTATAGATACACGTGAACGGATTTGAAGATTTGGAAAGCGCGCGTGACCCTTTTTATTTACGGCTCAAGAATAAGCTGCGGATGTATATTTCGTTGGGTCGAAACATTGCCTTTTTTTGCTTGAGAAAATAACAAAAATCGCCGTTCTCGACGCGCTTGGATTGATTCATGCGCTCACACTGTCAGTTTTTGAATTTTCCTACTGCTCGATGCTTTGCTCGAGAGAGATTTTGCATATAGAGAATTTTTTTCTTCCTTAATACCGTTACGTAATATTACATAAGGTGATAACGCTCAATATAATTATACTGATGCGTTCTGTGGGATTTGATCACATGCGATGTAATAATTTATGTAAAAAATCCAAACGAATTGTATGCCTCTTTTTGAGAACGAAATTGCCTATCTCGTAGTGAATAATAATACGAAAGTTCAGAATGACTGAAAGAGAGTAAGCTTGTCGTGTGATATACAGGTGAGCATCGGTCAAAGTACCTTGAATTTTTAATGTAAAAGAGAGTGCATTCCAATGAAAGTAGAGTCACTCGATCCATTGCATTCTTTACAGGGCTTCTCAACCAGAAAACACTTTTCCCTCGCTTCCATCAGAGCTGCGCGATTGCCATCGCGAATTCGAAATGAGCATTGAATTCGCAATTGTCGGTTGCCCGCGAGATCGATCTTTAAATAATGAACACGACAGCTCATCGGGCGTCGTACAACGACGCGAGTTATGCAAGCCAATTATACCGAATCCTTTTTTTTGTCCTTCCGATTGTTCACTCTCGCGCGTTGCGATCCAATGGAGTATGCAAACGAAATTTTTTTTTTTCGCCTTGATGCGGATCTCGACTATCTGTTTATTACAGTGTGCTGCTGCTATACTGGCGACGAATTGCCATCGAAATCGCAATAATCCCCGCAACGCCGAGATAAATGCGCGAGCTCGCACGTGATAATTTATATAATAGCAAACGGAGCGAGTGTGCGCCGTGCAATTGTAAAATATCAAGTGTAATAGGAAAAAATTGATTGCACTGACGCCTGGCCGTTTTGTTGTTTTTTATTTCTGGCGTGGATTTATAGTGTGCCGGTCACCGTCTTTTTTAATTTTAGCTGTCATGCAGAAGAATAAATATCATTGCAAAAATATTTCTTTATTGGTGTACGCTGGTTCATTTCGTTATAAAATCTCAAACACGTCAAATAATCATTCCAAAAAATATTAATCCGAAATAATCAATCGCTCAGCGTCAAGTATAAAAGACAATTTCCAAAAGTAGTTTTGTTCCCGAGTTATTCGGTCATTTTGTTTGCATATCAATAAACATAATATAAAAGTGCTCTCATTACAGTACTACTCGTTATAGTAATACAATTTATTGAATACGTGAGTGGGTTACGGGCCGGACTGCTGGTCTCAGTATTTGTATCAGACGTTGGCATAAAGCACCCTCCGCATTTCTCGGACTCTTTCGCCGTCCCTGGTATTACGGGTAATCGTCTCTGCAGGTTTTACTGATGGACTTCGCCTTCCAAAGCGAAATGAGGTTGAGCTAACTGAGGCCATGCAAACTAGAGACAAACTGAGACTAATTATGAATTGCAGCCGAAATGTTCCGAGTATTTACGGAACGTACAAGTGTGTATTATATATTAAGTATCCTAATATAATAAAGAGGTTGAATGAGGTTTACAATAATATTTTTTGTCAAAATTGCACCGTAAGTGGGCTGCTATATGCATGTAAATAAATACGAGGGGAAAGTATAGCATTATTTTCCGCTCTAGGAAGGAAAGTAGAGTCCTAGACCGGAAGTAAGTCCTAGGGCGGAAAGTAATTACTTTTCCGCTCGTGAGCTTACGTTCCGCCCAAGAGCGGAAAAGTGCTACTTGCCAGTCGATTTACATGCATGTAAAAGCTCACTTTCGGTGCAGGCAGGACAAAAAAATATAACTAGTTTTCTAAATGTTGATAATTTTTAGCCCTAGAGCCGAAAATAGTGCTATACTTTCCATTCGCATTTAACTGAGTATGGGTGATTCACAATAAAATAGGCCTCAATAAAATGTCAATTCCGTAACATTATGTTCGAAACTCAAATTTCGGTATGAAAGAGCGCACTATACACAAAGGTAACGGTCATTTAAAAAAATCTCTGTCTTTACATTGTAAACTATAGAGCTATCACAACATATTTCTATTATGGTTTTATAATTAAAAAGTGACATCATTCAAATGAGGAGCTTACTTTTTGTTTATCAACTTGAAAAATATTGTAAAAATGATTGAAAAAACCGCGGGGTTAATCTAATTAATCAATCATCGGATCAAAAATTCAATGCAAACAAGAATTCCTTAGAACTCCAACAAACACGTACGAGCATTCGTCATCGAGCATACGGAAAAGCAGTAAAAGTGACGAGTTCGAGGATATAATGCGCTCGCGTCGCTACGAGGTACAGTAGAAATTCGCTAAAGCGCGACAATCGCGCCAATAAATTTTTCAGAATAACGCATCGAGACTTCCTTGTGACGTTTTTTCTTCTTTCGTTATACAGGGGACACAGCTCGCATTGTGTCTATAGAGAGCCTCCGGCAAAAAATACTTCAATCATGCTCTAAGTGCCCATTTTTGCTATACTATTGCGCGTTCTTAAGCTATTATATTTATACACTCGCAAAATGCAATGTGCTATCGTAAAAATAGCACTTTACGACGGATCTTTATCCTAAAGATTGAGCTTCGTATAGGTATCGTTAGAAACCTAATATGAGCATATTATACACTCGACTACTCGCTATTAGAGCGTCATACAGAGCGAACTGCAAGAGAGCATGATTTGCAGAAAACGATTGTGACACACTCGCACGTACGACCGCCGCTATGTAAAGTACCTAATTTCTATTAAATAATGTTAACGATTGAGATTCGCGGATACACTGTGTATTCTAATTTCATATTCGCATTCATAAAGCCGCAGATCTAGCAGTCGAGCGAATTTACAATGTAAATATCTCTTACGCAAAAAAAAGCGAGAGGCAAGTGCTGCACGAGAATAAGTATTAAAATCGAAGAAGTCTCTCGAGTACATATACCTGGTTCACAGCGCGGTGAAATTCGCGGAGAAACCGTAAACTATACCTATAATGTTTGCTCTCGAAAACTACCGCGAAATCATAGCGCAGGGCTCGAAATCTGCAAAAAATGCGCGACGATTATGCTCTCGCGCAGAGTCGAGCTATTGTCTCTTTTTCTGAACTAGCAGAAAAAAAATAAAAAATAAAATGAGGGAAGCCACGAGCTTGCTCGCCGGGCGGCAATAAAAACGGCGACCGCAAATCGAGAGAGAGAGAGGGACGTTAATGGCTCGCTCGTTCGGATTCACGTGCGGCACACGCCCAAGCGATGATAGTCATTACATATATATATATACATCTCTGGTACGAGCCTCTCTAATGGCTCGAGAGCGCGGAGATATACTCTGTTTCGCAAGTGCGCGCTGTGGCCTTGATCGAGAACTTGGCTCTGTGGTGGTATTATCATTGGTGCATTATTAGCTCGCGCGATTTGAGAGGAAACATTTTTGTTGGCTTTTTTTTTTCTTTGATTCTGCATGTGTATAATGCATGATTCTTGACTTGTCGGCACACCTCTAATCGTACACCACGCGCGCTTGCGGCGTTATATTTCCTTATATACTTTGTAAATTTATTTTGAGACTCTTTAATTATGAACTTGAGTTATATACCACACGCTATACGTTGATTGGAAAAGTCGTGAGAATATATTTATGGATCGTTAAAAATATACCGAGTACGCGGAGACATTTTTCTTGAAAGTTATAAGCGCGCGGACAGTATGTTAGTAGGTCGAAATATAAATCTGCAGGAATCCCAGTAGCATTGTGTCGTGTGTAGGTTTATTCTGAATCAATTTTGTATTATATGATAAACTATAGCCAAGTTGACGCACAACTTTGAGCTGATTCCGGAAACTTTATAAGCAAATTCGCTCCTTTATACATTTTTGAAAGAAATGTTCTATACCATCATGCTTATAGTAGGTATATAGGACATAAAAATAAACGGGTTCCCACTCTACCCTTTTCTGAAAATTCGCCAGGATAATATAAGCACAGCACAATGCACTGACAATTCTCGCTCATTTCCGAGAAGCAATACTTGGATCGCTGTACCCAATATATCTCCGCAACAACAGCAACAAAGCCGCGTATTCGAATCTAAAGCTATATACGATTCGCGGCGGGAAAGAGGCTGGTACAAGTACCTCCACCGCTCGCGAAACGTGACTCGAGAACACACCCGCCGATACACGTCGCGATATCATGTAAATCGATCGCGAGCGAGAGACAAGCCCCTTCGCAATGTCATCGATTACGCAAAACTCGCTCGCTCGAGCCTCTCATTATAGAATGTGTCCGCGTATATTATTCAAATATCTCGAAGCTCGATTTTCTAATTAATCGCCGCTGATAGAGCGTGTAACGACGCGCGCTTTTTTTCTCTTTTGCGCGAGACTCTTAATTGCATGCCGCTATATATACGCGAGGAGGCGTCCATTAGAGAGCTTCCCTTTAATTTGCGATGCGCTGCGTACGGTGCGTCTGAAGCAGCGGGAAACGGTCAATTGAAGCTCGGAGTGCAAGTTCGAGGGACTACTATTGTTTTTCTTTTATTTTCCTTGAAGCATATCAGTAGTGTAGAATTAGTATTTTATGCTATACCGATGCGAGCATGTGATGCAGCCTTTAGATTGATTTTGTCGAGGACGTTGAATATGTAAAACATAATCGATTTTCAAGTGCTATACCTTCTGAATGAGATTCTCGTGTCAGGCAAACGCTTGTATCTCGATGCAGGAACTAGCTTAACTGCATCAACCCTCAACTACTTAGCAGGATAACTTTGTTAGCTAACTGCGTTGGCATAGTACATGCCAAATCACTTTCGATGTTACGCGATTCATGCGCACAGATATGTAGCATTCCAACGTCATTAGTAAGATTTGCAATGCTAAATTGTTCAGTACGAAATTTATATCACGCGGAGGGAAGAGATCCGCCGTCTTAGTTGTGTATGCAAGTATGCACTCGTAATATAGTGGCGCCAAGGGCGAGTAGACTGCAGCCCTTCGCCCAACCGTTTGAACTTTCCGGCTAGCGATCGCTATACCAAAATTGCCTTGCTAGGCCTGTTATACTATAAGATTACTACTATAACGTAATTAATTCGAACGAGATCGTAGCGTCGGTCCCTACGAAGACTAGGACAGTTCAAAATTTCTACTTATTATAGCATATAACTCACGAACTTTCCGCGAAAAGACTAGCACAACTCGCGACTTTACGTTACTTAAAATGTGAGTATATTTTGTTTTTATTGGGTTGGTTAAATTCATGAACAAATTGGATAAGTACAGACTACTTAATATCACAGTTTTGGAAATTTTTAAAAAAGTTAAAAATTAAAAAAATGTTTGCAACAAAGTATTTAATTTATAGAAAAAATATTAAAAATTTGGTGAAAAATTGAAAATTGGGAAAATTTAAAAATGTCGATAATGAGAGTTATGTAGTGTTAGTATATTTGCTAGTCTCCGTAGAGTTAAAAAAAAAAATTCTCGTAAATAGACCTATATAAAAATAAAATGACAGATCAAAACAAAGAGTGTCATTGAAAAGCAGCAATGAAATCTCAATCGATCGAATCATCGATGACCCCGTGCAGTAATTCTTAGCTCCTTGGCGCTAAACTGCTACCATTTCATATACTTCCATACTCCATCGGTTAAGGAAAATCTATCGTGGTACATCAGGTGTCTCTTTCACCATATTGCGCTCCGCGCTCAGCCTCTAAATAGCAATAGTCACGCTGGAAAGACTCGCATAACTAAAAGGATAATCAAGCGGGCGCGTGTGGGTGCAGTCGTACACTCGCGAAGGCAAACGGGTTTTTCGCCGACTCGGCCTTTTTCCCGCTCGCGCGCGCAATGTCTTTATCTGGTCTAGCATACCTATATATTACGTATATATATATATTGACCGGACAACACTCGCTGCTATACGTATTATATATAGAAGCGATGATGAGCGACTATGGACGCCCCGTAGGTTTGAGTGACGGTGCTGCGTTAACGGGCGATAAATCAACGCTTCGTCTTTGAATTTTTCAGCGCGCGTGCGAAATTCGATTAGTGTAGGGCTCGTCGTTTGCATTTTTATTAGCCGGCAGGAGCGGAAGTCTAGAATGAGCTTGCAAGAAGCGACGTTCAACGCTGGAATGATTGACTGAGATCCGTCGTGCGGATACGGTGACGCAGGAAGTTTGAGGAAATTTATCGGCTGTATAGTCTTTGGATATATAATGTTATTTTATAGTTCGAGACAATTTACATCGCTAACAAATTAAAGTTGCAATTTTGCAATACAACGCACATCACCGTGATGGAATTTGTATCAGCATCAGTTTGGTGTTTCAGTAGTAAAATGCTGTATACTGTCAGCCGACCGAATTTTATTCTTCTTGCGTGAAATTTTTATCTCAAATTCTCTATTATACCTTCTTTAGAACTTTTCAACAAAGTAGCAATTCCAGCGATTCAAAAATAAAAAGCAGCAATAAAAGTCCAATTAGAGCCGACGAGCGCTGCGCAAAAAAGAACGGAAATAGAGAGAGAGAGAGAGAAACGCCAGAAAAACTCGCTATCCTTTTAATCTGCAGCGAGCGAAGGCTCT
This sequence comes from Cecidostiba fungosa, assembly GCA_900474305.1. Taxonomy (NCBI): domain Eukaryota; kingdom Metazoa; phylum Arthropoda; class Insecta; order Hymenoptera; family Pteromalidae; genus Cecidostiba; species Cecidostiba fungosa. The sequence goes on along the minus strand of UCOJ01000861.1, from coordinate 44,594 downwards.
GGACTCCTTAATCGGCTTCTCGGCGAGGAGGGAGCTGACTCCGAGGGGAAATGAGCGTTATTGAGGTTTCCCGCGTTACGGATCTCGCTATATAGATATAGCAATAGTAGATGGTCGGAGAGAAAAAGCGGAAAGCGCCGAGAGGATGTGAATGACGAGTAAAGCTTTGGGCTTGGAATCGATGAGAGGAGTATAGCCGAGTTTTTCTCGTAATTTTCGGAGTGGTATATACATATAACTATATATAACTTCATTTCCTGCTTCTTCTTGTTTAACAGATCGTTAAAATAACAAGCAGTATGTTCTAAATTAGGTGAATTCATAGAAAAGTTTTTCCGCTGAAATTATAATTTCATTATATGGAAAATCACGGGGTATTTTAATTTTTCAAAGAACGAATAAATCGAGTGCGTTATATACTTTTGCGATTAAACTTGCTTGAATTACTGCCCACATGGTTTCCAGGAACGCGCACGCGCATGAACGAATTAGTCTGAATGCGAATGAACTTTTGCGAGAAAATCAGGTGAACAACGAAAAGAAGTTAATTAGATTTTTCAGTTTTATCCGAAATCGCTTTTATCCATACCCAAACCAGCAATGAAATGATGTGTTCCGTATATAAAAGAGATTATTTTGGTAAAATTCAAGGCATCGGTATACGCACAATTCAAATAATCATCAACTATATATTACCCAACAAAGTCTACGCAAGCACGAATTCAGAAACAAAAAGTCTCTCTGCCAAACTTTTTCCACACGTAAACTCTATTTTCCGCAGTCTGCACAAGCCCGGGCATTCTCAAACGATCAGCGAGCGAGAGAGAGAGAGAGAGAGAGCAGCTAATCTAACTTTTTGCTCCAGTACGAAGGTCTCGCTAATTCTCGTGTGCTACGTCAATTTCCGTTAATCAGGAGAGCTTAACTATGTGACTATAGTATCCACCATAGTCGCACGTGTCAAAACTGCCAGCTGTGTGCTGGAGATATAATGCGCGTTTTTCGGTTCAAAGCTTGAATTTATACATACATATAGTATATATATAACAATAGTCGACGCGTGCGGACGAGCGATTGTGCGAAGGGCCAAACTGCGTGGGTGGCGTTGCTTGTTGTTATTCTTTCTAACTGGTGAGAGTGGCGGCTGCGCGACGCGAGAGATAAGAGCACAGTGGATTTTTCGGATTATATATATATATAGCCATGGCAGTGGCTTCCTTATGAATTACTGACGGCTCGTCGTGTTTTCTTTTTCGATAGCGGTATATTTTTATTTTTTTGGTATATCGAACATTTTTATTCGTTGAATGTAAGCATATGCGCATATAGGTGCGCAGTGCTTTTGTTACCTAAGACAGGTGCTGTTCTTTGAGTAGGTAGCTTCACAAAAGCCCTTTTTTGTCTGTCGAGCTTTCATTTGCGCCAGTTGTTTGTTCAAATGCGCGTAGGTTGGAATTCACGCGAATCGCGTTAATTAATTGTATACATCGTGCAGGGCTTCGTCCCTTCGCTTTAAATCCTCTATAAGGTTATCTCGCCTTTATATATTATTTAGATAGAGTGAGAATATTTTTGTTATCATCGTTTTTGCGACATATTATACTTTAACGCGTACATCTGTTTGCGCGTAATGACGTAAGTATAGCCTGCTTAAATCGAAAAAGGAAGAAACGTTGTCGGCTGATGGATTGCTCTTAAGAAACGTAAACAGAGTAAAGTTGCCGTTTGGAATACAAAAGTTTCGGGTAAAATACATCGATGGATCCACGCATTTATGTATAAACACACAAACACAAACGTGATGGACGACTACAGTGTGTTTAGCCGGTAACATTACTCAATATATAAGCTTGCGCTCTATATTTTTTTTTCTCAGCCGCGGAAAAGCTTGGAGCAAAAACTCTGGCGATTCGCGTTTCATTAAAAAAGTTCTGCATAAGCAGTATGTGTGTGTGTGTGTGTGTGTGTGTGTGTGTGTGTGTGTAATATGTGACGCAGAGACGCGAAGGCTCGGATTCCGACGAGAAAGAGGGTGATATAATGAAGCTAAAGTGCTGATGCGTAAAACTTTTGCGTTGTGTCTTGATTTATACAAAAGAATGTATTGCTGATGAATGCACGGAGGGTTGTCTTACGTCAGTGACTGATCCGGCGAGAATTTCTTATACTTTGTTTTTCTTTCCGTTGTGTTGTCGTCGTTTGAGTCGTTCATCTCAAGTTCGATCCTGAATGAACTGGTAAACAAACATTGATTTTTTCGAAGCTACAACCAAGCTGTCGCGTTAAATTTTCAACATACTGCTCTGTCACCGAGTGAACATAATTCTGCGTATATAAAAAAACGAAAATCATTGCGTAAATCCGTGCATAGCGAAATGCAACAGCCATAAGATCGTCATCATACACACATCTACAACGGAATGTCGCACAACGCAACCTCGAGAGCCTTATTAGCCCCTTGCTGTAAACCAAAAACTTTGCTCGCAAAAACGAGGCGTTGTTGACACTTGGTGGTATACCCACCAAGGTGTATATCCTAAGGAGCGTAATTCCAGTGTCGTTAGAATGAAATAGATAATCCTGAATTTAAATATACACTGATGACGCGGTTGCAGTAGCAAGACCGAAACTAAGCTATCACAACCTCGGAGTTACAGCGACGCAAACAAGCAGACGGTATTTGTACACACACAGTCCAAGAGAGCGTTCATTCCTACTAACGGAGAGGATTTCCGCCCCACCATACTAGCCACTCTCGAATGACGAGGAATCTATATAGCACATCTGCATAGACGAGCTCTTTGTTTTTATCGGTTATATAGTACTAGTGCGTGGGATGTATAGATTCTCCTGATATTTTGAGCTCCACATTATAGGCTTTCATCGCGGTCACGCACTAATACTGTATAGCAAATTGTTACGCTTCGATGGAAAAAACGTAACGCCCGAAGGAAATATTGCTTTTTAATGCTGTGCGTGTGCGGCGCGCGTATAGAAATATTACCGTGACGATGTAAAATTTCGTAATGCGTCATGGTCGATGTTTTTTTTTCGTGGCGTCTTCTGATACGCACCTATTATATCCGATGTAATAATAACCCGATACATCATAAAAATATACCAAATTGGCGTCCTCGTATTTGAGCTGTTGAAAATAAAAAAAATACATTTTGGAAATCCGATATCCGACGAATTCAAGCTGCACGCGTTTAAGTAGATACATATCGGGTTTGGTCAGACATCAGTCGAGCTTTCGGTTACAGCACGTGTTTACAGATATTACAAAAGGGGGGTGGTGAGAGTAATAAATTTCAACGCGAAAATTTCTCCCCGAAGTATGAATTCGCTTTTCTGTCGCCCGCGCGCGCGTTATAGATTTTTCTCGAAGGCCGAAGATGCTACGCTTCAGGGACACTGAATCTCCATATATATATATATAAGCTTGCGATTTCGTGTGTAAGTATGTATGCCTATACAATAGCGTAAACACACAGTCAACGGCACGCCGACGGCAAGGTATATATTAAACATATCTCTTTTGGCGAAATTAAGAACGTTCCCGTCCGAATGTTTACTGCGTCCAAACAACAAAAGCACACAGAGGGAGAGACTTACGACATGGTCCAGGTGGCGGACTGCTTCAGACTGCTCAGCGAGTAGTAGCAATAGCAGCAGTAGTAGCAGCAGCTCTCGGCTGGCCAAACAAACGCGTCGACACACTAATAAGCTTGCAACGCGACGTTCAGGCCGCGGGCGTATCCTGCGGCTGCCATATATATATGTACGTGTGCGTATAGTTCTCACGTCCACTCGTCGTAGTATTATAGTCCCTCTACGCTTGTAGGGTAGCTCTCTCGAAGACAACTGCGGCTCCGTTTCGCGAGCGACCAGCTCCGGAGAGAAAGGAGGCCGCTACTACTGAGCAGCAGCAGCAGCAGCAGCAGCAACCGCTCTCCGCAGTCGGGAGGACTCGCGCCTGCGCGACGCTGATGCTGCGGGGTGGCGGCGGGATGCTTTTACTTTCGCTCGAGAGGGCTGCTTGCTTCTTTGCTATATACTTTCTCTCTCGCTCGGTTATACCGAGAGACAAACATCCCCTTTTCTTATATATATATTTTACTCGCTCAACCTGAGACCGGGTCTTGCAGCTCTTATCGGCGCTCTATATATATATACACACCTATATCGAAAGCTGCGGTGCTGTGTTGTATACAGTATGAGCTATACTGTTCGCTGTATTGTATAATATTGTATATGAAATTTGCAGGTTTGGAAATGTCTGTATAGTTTTCTCTCGTGTTTATATCATCTCGTCTCGGCTCATGGTGTGTGGCGGTGCGCGCTCGGGTCGATAAAGGGGCGATTGCGTAGTAGAGGTATACTATTGCCGCCGCCGTTGTATAGGCGAGGGCTTTTTCGGTAATTCTACTGATGCTGCTGCTGCGCAGGAGCGACCCCCTTCTTTCGTCTTCTCATCGTATTTTCGGCTGCGTGTGTGTATACCTGTTGAGTCCGGGATGTGTGGGTGGCCCCTGTGTGTAGGGCGACGAAGAATCTAAGGCCGGCATCACGTTTTTTTCCCCAGCCGAAGGTGATACGTGAGCTGGAGTAGAAATTCGCGATGGCTGATGGGGTGAGAGTCTCGGGGTTCTTGTTGTTGTTGTTCGGTGAAATTAAATTTTTGGTAGAACTAATTTGTTTTTTTTTGGTTTGAAATTCATTTCTGATGTTAAAAATACTGCAATTAAGGTACATACATTAATTAACTTTCATGCACTGCATTAAAATCAACGGCAATGTATATACGTAGCTCTTAAATTCTACGCAAGCTTGCGATTATTATTAAATACATAACATTGACTTCCAGTAACGCGAAGCATTATTTTTCATACGATATGTACGTGAAATTAACAGTCATGTCGAAAATTCATGTGCAGCGCGTCACGTATTCGTGCATATTAAATTTAATGCACGAATGCATCATGTTAATGTACACAAAATATTCGATTTTCTTACGAGCGCATTAATTTTAATACCCCAATGTCACAGGAACGTACGTTAAATTTGATGATATTTTTACAGAGTATACCTGTCGTAAATGCACGAGCCTCAGATACTAAAACAGTACGGACTCTTTTAAGAAAAACATCGAATCAACTTCGAAAGCAATTCCACCTTTGCTTGACTTTCGCTCCAATTCAGTCGACAGAAGCAGCAGCAGCAGCAGCAGGACGTGTTCGCCAGATTTAATCGACGAGCTGCGACGGAGCCACCCCGTCGATTGATACACTCGCGCACAAAGTAATTTGCTCGTGGAGGTGGCTTTTCGCTCTCTCTTGCTTGCTTCGCTGATGTATACCTATATATACTCTTTTCTCTCCGCAGGCGCGCGAGCGCGGGGGTGGAGATAAATGGAGAAGGGTTGAGAGCGTGATTGGAAGGGATTCCCTCGCTTTTTCTTTCTTTTTTTTTCGTTAGCCGGCCTTTTTTCTACGCTATACTCGCAATCTTATTGCGTAAAGTCGTCATCTAGAATACCTTTTTAAGAGATGCGTGTATTATGAATATATGTTACGGCATTTCAATATTTCTGAGGGGGGCTTGTGGGACTAGTATTTACGGTAAAATTTCTTAATGAGATTGAACCTATTTCTCTCGAAATGTGAACTATAGGATTCTTTGTAATACTCTTGTGACCGGCGAGCTCGCGGAGCTCGAACTTTGTACGATTCGAACATTGAGAAGTGAGGTTACATACTTAGAAAGATCACAAAGACAGATTTAGGTTATTTCCAGGATACAATAAATATGTCAATCAAAGGTGTAATACTGCAGGTGTTAAGAGTACCATGGCACGCCAACTCCCCACTCACGTACGAGGAAAGAATAATATTGTGACCAAACTCGTACGGTGCGCGATTCGAACATCTAACAACGAGATCAACGACGTTCCGAATGTTATTGTTTTTCTCAGTTTGACAGCTGCTGAGAGCAGACGTGTTATGGTTACTAATAATAAAGAGTCTGAGTTTGCGTTCATTTTGTAATCAAGTGTGTCCTTATTTGTCATCACCCTGAACTCGGTCTTAATACTTGCTGATTCTCGATGTTTGAATCGTACAACGTTCGAGCTTCGCGAGTGCTATTATATTACAAAGCTTCCTCTAGGAGGAAGAAATAGAATTATAAAAATGCAGCGTCTAATTTATAAATCAAGAATCAGATGTCTCTTGTGAGAAACATATCTCCTCATCCTCCTAACGGATAAAATGTATAACTATCTTATATTATACAATATAGTTTCTTATTCTGATGAAAACAATTGTAAGTTAAATTAATCCAAAAATTATTATAAAATTTTATAATAAACACAGAACTTCCTCTCCTAATAAATGTCCGAGCATGAGAGGATTGGTTTTTGTATATCATAAATGGTATACTGAATATCAGGGATAATGAGATATCTGTATAGATTATTGTAGAAGTGTATATTATATTATAAGTTATGAATGGCGGCTTTGTGTCGGCGGACGCGCGTAAATGCAAGAACTTTGAAACAAAACCCACGCTCGATATGTTTCCCTATACATATACACGCGACGCGCTTGACCGGAAGCTCAATAACTGAAAGTCGTCGAGGATAAACAGGGATTTCAGAACTTCTTTGCGCCGAAGGAAGAGATGAGAAAGTTACGTATCGTGCGAGTATAATTGATAGTTTCACCAATTTCATCATTGGAATGAGATTTAATCATGAAATGCACTGAACTATGGGATATTATATATTGTTTATTGTAAAAGCATTACAGATATATATGCTTCTGTTATACTTGATCTAACGACTGATGTAACATCGCGTGTGAGCGGACGAAGTCTATAATAACAGGTAGTTTCAATAAACGCTTTTCCACGCTTTAATTATTATACCATGACGTCGTAGCCAAGTTACATTAGCCTCGTGGCAATTTGCAGGTGAGCCTCAAAAGCGCCCACGCGTTAAACAACGCGAAACCGCGTTCTGCACTTACATTTACCTCTCGAGCTTTGCGTTTCTGTACAACTACAATGATTTTGGTTTCTCGTTGGAAATGGACTCTGGAGCTATGCTACGAAAATCCAGATGTACTTTACACATATCTCTGCAACAGTCTAGTAAATACATATATAACAATGTATCATCAGATGAATTTTCAATTTTTCGAATGTAAGAATCTCTCATTTTCTTTTCACACTCAAGGCAGCGCGGAGATCGATTCTTATCCAATCGCCGCATTGAAAATATATATAGAGAATTCGGTGCAAAGCAGCAGGCGAGGAAAGCACGTAAACGCGCGCTTTCATGTATACCTGAGTAGCAATCAGTTTTGGCCTCGCGCCTTCTGGACTATACGCCGCGCGCGTCGATCACGAGAGATAAAGTGACTCAGATGAACATCGTCGTCATCATCATCATCATCATCAGGATCATAATCGGGAAATATGCTCAGACGCGGCGAGTGTATGATCATACCATTAGCAGCCTGCTGTTTTGCGTGACTATGAATGGTTATGGCGTACAGGTGTTATTAATCGCAATACGGTCAAGTTCGACAAACTTTTCAAATTATTGAGGATAAAAATAGGACTTTATTGAGGATAAATATTGATGTGGGCACCGATGTATTTTTAAGGTTTTGAAAAGCTGATTTCAATATTTCTGCGGTGTGTTTGCGGAGAAAAATACGGAGAAAAGGAGATCTGCTATATTATGAGGTTTGCAAGCATACGCATAGCCGTAAAACAAAACAGTTTGGACTGATGGGCTTTTCCCAACTGCGGCTTGTAATATATAGCTGTGGGCCATCAGCTATGACAAAAAAGCCTTGTTAGGCCGGCTTGGACCGCTCATATGCTATAACTGAGTATATACTGATGTTATTACTTTAAGGGCTTTTGTCTCCCCGAATATATAATATATTATCAAAACACTTTTTCTTTGACTTCAATTTATTATAAGTATGTACATTCGGGTTGTTGAACAAAATTTTTTCTAAATTGTCTAAACACACTTTTTTCACATAGGTATAATGCTTGTAACCATATCCATATGTCTAATAACAAGTTATTACGAAAATAATTGCATGCTACTGGAGTTACTTAATAATAACGTGTGAATAAGCGTTCATATAATAATTAACCTTTTGTATATTCACTGCCAATTACGTTGTAAGAATTATATTTCAAGATTCATACTTTTTAAAGTTTTAAATTTATTAAAATATACACATAATCAACTTACACGTGACGGCGAACAAATAACAAGGGATAATAATTGCTAAGCTCAAGCAAGGTTGCATAAAGGACGTGCATCAGTATAGCTGTCTTTTTATAAATGTCCTTTGCAAAAAAGAATTATACACTTTTAGAATTTGTTGCAAAATTGAACAAAGTGCAAGATCGAGGCTGATACAATAGCAATTTTTTTTTTTTTTAAAGCGACGAGCCATTATTTAGTGGTTGTCTGCATAACCGATGTTGTAATGACAATGCGGTTAAAATTTATATATTCTGACGCAATTATTATTTCAATCGATAAGAAGGATAGACGCGTGCAGATAGCGTGACTTCGACTTTTTGTATACACCTGCTGATTAAACTTAATCGTCCAGCTGTACATCTGAAAATTTCTTCCTAGGCAAAATAGCGATTGATAATAATAGAGAGAACAGTTTCGAGTACACCAAGCAAACAAAACAATTTTCAACGTTACATACCTCTGCATCTCATCATCAGGAAGAAAATCATTTCTTCCGCAATAGAGAACGCAGAGATAGAGAGATGCGAGCACAATATCGAATAAAAAAAGAAAAGAAAGAAAAAGCTTAAAAGCCGCATAACTAATGCAGAGAAATATTCAATTATTAACAGTTGAAGGGCGCAGGCGAGAGGAGAGGCCTCGACACAGGTGTATACACATAGTTCAAGGTCGCTATATTCATCCGCTTTCGGAGAATCCTAGATTCGAGTTACGTCAGGGCCCACAGGAGATTACTCGAGAGCAGCCTACGCTACTGGAATACACAGCGCAGATAGACAGCCCTTCAGTAATTCATCGTTTGCGGTTATATAGACGAGTTGCGCGAGAGAGAGAGACCTTGTGTGTTCTCTCTATTCAATCGTCGTTTATATGCGTCGCTTATATATTACTATCGAAAGCGAATGCAGGTATTATACTTGTAGTGTAAATATCGCGCGCGACCTTCATTATCGCTGTTATTAGTATTTGCTACTGCTTTGGTCGTTTGACACAATTTCGCTCCAGGTCTATTGAAACAAATGCTTGGCGATGTGTATTGGTTCGGAGTAATTGGTCAATCGTTGATACGTATAGAGCACGGCCTTTTTGTCGAATTTTATAATTATATTGCTTTTGATTGTAGCCAATTGTAGCTTGCTGCGTGAATTCAGTTGTTCTTTGATGCATTCACTGATATTCGGATAGACTATATATATAGCAAACTTAATAAAATCATCTGAAAAGTATACCCGATTGCGTTTGATAGACATCTATTAGCGTAGGTGTAGACGCATTCACTGTAAGCGTGATTTTCTCTTTTCAAAATTCGTAATCCCAATGCTATCGATGTCATACGTAATTCAATGCAACAATATAACATCAAACGATCACGAAGGACGCGTACAATCCCTTTCATGCATGTAACGCACTCATTATAAAAACCCCACGGATTTTCTATGCAACTGAACCTCGTATACATACACCAGTAGCGCAAATACCATGAATAACTAAAGGGCTGCGCCGAGACGAGAGAGACATTACAAGCTTGCCACACCGATTGTCGTGTCGCGTATACTCTTACACTATAATCTCATCGCGAGGGTCCTGCGCAGCTCGAATTTCCCTGTCCTCGCGTCAAGGCTCCAGTGCTTTTCAAGCTGCAGCAACCTTGAACTCCGAAGCCCGGTGTCAAGGTTTGCAAAACTGATGAAGACACGCCGGAGAAACTTTATATACTTTTCAAGGTGTGTGCGTCGACTTCTTTTTCCTTCAAAGGTTTTCAGTGCATCAGTCTGAGATATAAGCTGAGTGAGGGGGTGTTTTGTGCGCGCAATGTATACGAGAGATTGTGACTCGTTATATACGTATTATGTATAGCAGAGAGTTTGGAAGGGTTAATTGGATGTCAGGTTGGAATGCTTTGACTTTTGATTAAATATGTTAAAGTCGTATGCTCTGGAAAATTTCATTAATTTTGCCCGATCAAAGAGCGGCCAGCTTTGTTACCAGTTTAGAAACTTTGACGTTTCAAAGGTTTCTATAATATTAAATCAAACATGGAATAACTTTACCAAGTTTCATTATATAGAGTATATATCGAGCTTAACTAAGTGTTTCGCAATGAATATAACTAAAAAATACGCAGCTCTTTTGTTATAGTCAGACAAAAAACAAAGTAAAAGTAGCAAAAAACTGCTACTTAGTCTATTGACAATAGAGTTTCAAACCTTTGATCGATTGCAGTGACTCCATATATATGACAAGTATACGATATATACAAAATACAGGTAATAATATATCAGCCATGAACTTGTCGTCCCCGGAAGCATCGAGCTTGAATTCGCGGCGGCGGCGGTCAAACCCTCCGGTCGTTGCTTTTGTTAGATTTTTCGCCGATGAAGCGTGAAGCGGATAAAGAATGATAGCTACTTTTTTGAACACATCTTTACGACGACAGACTGGCGTCACTGTCTCTAAGCCTCTCGATATACTTTGCGTAACGCGTATACCTTTACCTATAAATAAATACAAATTTTCTTAATGGACGCGGCAAACCCTGATATCGAATGATTGATCTCTCGATATTAACTTGGGACACGTACTTATATTATTAATTTCATCATTTGTTAACAGACTCGACGTATAGTAATTTTCAGAGACAATAAACAGCGGTCGTGAGATGTGATTAATATTTCAGTCTAATGAACTTTGGCGCGTGACACACATACGGATGCTATGTATCATTTCTTTTCCAGTATCATCGTTAGCGAATAAATATCAAAGAGCGCGGCTTGCGATAACAGGTAATATACACGAACGAAGCACAGTAGTATATATAGAACAACGAATAACGCGGGTACGAATGATTTTACGACTCGTCTGCTTGACTCTATGAAATTACGTAAGAAAATAAAGTAATAGTGACATAACTATACGATCCCCCCAAAAAAGCGTCATTCTACGCAATTCTCGCTCGAATTTTTTGTCGCGCTATTGTATAAAAGTCTGTGCATTATAAAATTTTCCTGCGCGGACAATGAGCGCGAGTCACGCGAATTATCCTGCACATATATACACACATAGTGAAAAATCATTCTGGCCATCTTGCTCCGATATCATCTCATCCCCTGAGCATCAGGAAAATGTGAAAAATAAGCGCAAAAGCTGCATATACACATCCGGAATGATCGTACTATAAGGTAAAAAAGCGAGCGCATTCGCGGCCTTGAAAGTCAAAGATCGAGAGGTATAGGCTATACATCTCTCAATCTCTCTATACGCTATATCCGTCGCGCACAATGCTTCTCTCCCACCAGATGATCTCGGCGCGCACATGGTGTCTGTCCCCTTCCCCAGCGTCTAACGCAGGATCTCCGATCCTCGGCGCTTTCTTATATAAACCGCGGAGAGTCGGACCGGCGAGTTCCACACTCGATCCTCCAACCCTCGCGGGAGGGTCAGACTCGCGCGCGTTCTCTGCTTCTCCAAGTATATATTATATACAACAACAATAATAATAATAATAATAATAAATAAATAACGAGATCGAAACGAGAGTTGCGGTGTGTCTTGAGAGCTGCCGAGAACTACGAGGAAAGTGAAAGGGCCGCTGGCGGCCGGCAGGGCTATTCTTTTTGTTTTTCTTGCGCGGGACCAGTGTGTGTGCAGCGCCCGAGAGTTTTCAGCTGGGAAGATTGTTTGAGCGCCAGAAAGAGAGGACGGGTTCGTCCGAACGGTGAGTACTTGTTTTCTCGGGTTTCTTATTCTTCTTTTTCTTCTTCTTTTGTGTGTAGGGAGGTAGGTTTTTTGCTCGTGGCTGTATACATACTCGCCGCTCTCTCTCTCTCTCTCTCTCTCTCTCTCTCTCTCTCAAGGTATCTCAAGGTGCTTCGCGTTTTGTTGCTTTTCTATATACTCTGGGGTGTTGATATTTTCCTGCTGCTTTTGTGAGCGGCTTTTTTTTTTCAAGAGCTTCCATTGTGCGCGTGCTCTCTCTTTCTGACTTTTATCCCACGCTTGGCGATTCTTTTTGAAGACAAATTGATAGTTATGTTCAATTAAGTGCTCCTTAGGTATAGCGTAGAGTCCGAATTTGATTCTTATTTTTATTTTGAAAAATTAGTCTTGAATTCGAAATGTCTATGTGAGTAATGGAGAACAAAGTTTGATAGAGATAAACAATTTCTAATGTTTATTAAAGTCGGTGAACTGTTTTGAAGTAAACCTTGTAGAGAGACTGAAAATTTCAATTGCGCACGTGCAAAGTGTATAATATCCGCGAGATCGAGTATCAATGACACTTGGATACACGAGCAATTTTTAGTCAGAAGTTCGAAATTACAGGACAATTATTTTTTATTATTCCACTTGGACGGCTAATACAAGAACTTCAGAGAAACAGCCAATTCCATGCGCACATTTATGCAACAAAATGTTTGACTTGATGATTGGAAAAATTGCTGTGGAAATATCCATCGTATTATATACGCGGTGAAAAGCAACTGTTTTCCCGCTGCACATCAGAACGGACGACAATCGACTCTGTGCGGCAATTGATATAATCTCTCGCTGTCATTCAGAGTTGTGTGCATTTCTTCGGTGTTTCTTTCCATCATCAGTTGTGTCCGTGGAAGTTATTACGCCGGACGTCTAATGACACATGCATATATAAGTTGCGAGATAGCAGTTTCTATTTTGTTTTTATTTTTGAGTTTGAGAAGCTCCGTATTTTCCTCATTTCTCTGAACACTTATATCCGATGAGGCAATATTTACGAGTTATTTTTGAATAATAGGTTAACGTCCGGCGGCCTATTCTTCTCTCACGCGATGTAATTATATTTTTCGATGATGTGTATATACTTCCGCTGCTAATGGACTGGCATAATTTTTCCATCCAATCAATTCATTTATTATGCTAAAACGTATTTAGAATGTAGCAATCAATCGATACAGGGATATATTAACTAACACTTCAAGGTTTATTAGCTAGTATATAAAAAAATTGCACACACAGCCGATAAAACCTGGTATTATGAAAACTGAATAAATATATGTACTCAATTAAATTGAAAGATCAATGCGCCATAGCATTTGAGTTATGCTTAGTTATAATACACACTTTCTCTAGTTATATACCTACTTTACATATACTTTTATTAAATTTTTTTTTCCGCAATTCAAGGGTCAGTATAATAAGCCGTAGTGTACCTATACCTCTGCACAAAAAGCCCTTCAGTGCGGAGAAGTTGAAAAGTTTAACTCAATTTAAAACACTGCAAACAATTTTCAGACCAGACGCAGAAATCTGCGCAGCGAGCATGTAAAACAGGCCGCGAAACTACGTTCGAACTGTTAAACAAAGTCGTCGGTTTTTTTTCCCGCACAATCAAAGTGCGGTATTCCAACTTTGCAAAAATTTAATTCAACTTCCTCAAAGCTATGAATCAATATTGAAGCAAAATTTTTCACCGCTTCCACACAAGGGTAAAACTAATATCAAGGATATAAATCATCTCTCGCGAAAAAGACGAGTAAACGCGGCCGCTCTCGATTTAAAAACCGATAAAAACGATCCTGTCATCAGCAAAAAGCAGAAATTCATTTTGCCGCGTGCTGCGCGTGAAAATTTCACGATGGTAATAATTAGCAATTCTAAGGTGTACACAACTAGCATTTAGAGAAAAAAAAAGGCAACGCGTTCACGGATGAGCGATTGTCGAGTAGGAGAAAAATCGTCGTCGTATATGCAGTCTACCTATAGCCAAGAAAAGCCGTCCGCCTTGTATGTAGACTGTTGCGAGATTCCGTTGCGGTGTCTTGTGCATTACAGGCGACACCATTGGAAAAAAGCCATCATTCTCAATTATTCAATTGACGCTTTTGTAACGCGATAGGACAAATCGTGAGAAGCGCGTTGACGATTCCATTCGTGATTTGAAGCGAAAATAAAGTTTTTGCTTCATTTTCATTAGATGTACAAAGATCTATATACGCGAGGACGCGTTACAACTTACGCTATATACACATATAAAAATTTGCATACATACACGTTCCGTGGGATGCATCGACTTTTTTCCACGGTGTCTGTAGCGCAGCCTCGATAATAAACAGTCTATCTTGATGGCGTTTCTCAACCGAGCTAGGAAAATTCATCTCTCGCTGAATGAAAAAAAAGCGAATATTACCTTAACGAAGCTAAAAACATTCATCGCCGCGTGTAAATTGCGCATTTTTCAAAATTAATTCCGTCTTGCGTGATGTGTGTGTGTGTGTTGGCGCACGTAAAGAGCGCGATTTAAATTGTCTTAAGGTATACGCGGGGTATTTTTATGTGCTTCGCGCATAAATGCGTAAAGGATGATGGCTCTCTCGCGAGAAGTGATATTGCAAAGCTAATTGTGAGTGCGACTTGAAGCTTGGGCGTGTTTTATATATGAATTTTCGATTACATATTTCACGTATCGGTGTAAAAACTTATTAAATAATTCATCGGTAAAAGCGAAATAGTTAATTAATATAACTGCTATTTGGAACGAACTTTTTTTCATATGTATTTCTCAATAATGCATTCACGAGCGGTATTTCGTTCTCTCTAGCATTTGAATTATGAAAAACAAATAAAACTCGTTTGAATTAAATTAGTAACAGCAACATGTATTAGTCCAGCCGGCCCCTATTATATACGGACACACACACACGCGAAATATGGTTTTGCCTACATAACAACAGCATACCACCAGCAGCACCATATCCATTCCAGCACATTAAAATTGCTCGCATATGTCCAGTCGCGTGTATAATACTAGTCGATCGGTCTGACTCAAAGCCATGACAGTAGGCGTCAGTCACGTCCACCGCTATATAACCCTGTACACATCGTCGTCGCGACGCGATGAGTAAAAATCCTCAGGGACGTCGCACTTATAAAGTATATAGAAGCTGCGTGTATATAGCAGACGGACGACGGCGCAGTCATATCTGCGGATAATATAATGAAGGGGCGATGCTAATCTGAGGACAGGTGTAACGTCCTGCGGAAGGCCGGAGAGGACTGACGCGAATCCGTCGCGTGCGACAGATGAGATCGTGACTGTTGCTGCGTGATTTGAATGTTATGTATATATATAGTGAATTGCGGTTGGTTTATATATAGCGGCTGTATACGTGTGAATGAGCGCTGTGCTTGTTGTGCAATTCGACGCGTTTCTTTATAGTTGATAGATTTTTTTTAGTAGTTAGCTGCGTGGAAGAATTATATTGTGGATATAGCTCGAATATTTGATTCAAAAAAGCAGAATATGAAGCACGTCGTTAAATAAATAACGAGAAAAAAATCCGTGAGTTTTGATATGGCTTTTCTTTTAATTGGACCAATTCTGCTTCCAAGCGTGTCCGTATATAAGCGACACCAAACATTTCAAGAGAGATGTATACACTTATATACATGAAACTTAAACGTGTTGTAATTGTCGATATCATCAATTGAAAATCGAATCTCCATTACGCGCAATGATCGTATATACGAGTGATTTAATTTAACCGCACTTGTCACACACTCACAAGAATTTATGGCGTTACATAAAACAATGCGACTTATTGCATACTATATATGTATACGAGAAGCGTGTGTGCTTGGTATCGAATTCACGTTGTCTCAGAAAAAAGCTACATTATTCAAGACGCTCAGACTCATTGCAATTATTATTTGACCATAATGTCAACGCTAATTGCTTTTTATGTATTTCTTCGGAAAAAAATTGCTTCCGTCGATGATGCTCGCTGCGATTATGTGTGTCTTGGTATATAAAACTAGCTAAGTATCGTCGTAACTTATAACGACGCTCGCA
Organism: Cecidostiba fungosa; assembly: GCA_900474305.1. Lineage (NCBI taxonomy): Eukaryota > Metazoa > Arthropoda > Insecta > Hymenoptera > Pteromalidae > Cecidostiba > Cecidostiba fungosa. Next base: position 28,470 of record UCOJ01000861.1, on the reverse strand, counting down.
TCGTCACACATGACCGTTTGTGAGAACGTTTACGCGCCTAAACAATTAAATTCATTTCTCCGCTATAGCACGGTTTTACAGTATTTCATGTAACATCTTGATCCAAACGATTGCCCGAATGACCAGAACCAATATAGTTTAATCCTGTTTTTCGCGGAAAAATTAAGGCTGATGATGGTATTACTCACTTTATAATTGCAAGTTTAAGGGGAATGTTTGCTCTTCGATGCAACAAAAACGTATTGCGTAACGTTGTAAAATCTCTCATTTAAATTACAACTTGCGAAACTTTAATATTTTTAAAAATTCAGAGGAAAAACGCTCACCGAGAAAAGGGAGAGAAAATAATTCTTATGTAACTACGATCCACGCGGGCGAGTCATTCTTAAGCCGCTTAATTAAAACGTCCAACTGCGCTCATTATCGCGCTTCTCTCTGCTCTCCGTATATATAAATCTAGCGAATCTTCAGTTCCGGGAGAAGTTGCTCGGAAAATATCGACGAACTTGTCGCCGCGCTGACGTTATACCGCGGCTTCCTTTATAATGCATCCCTCTCTTTCTTTCGTCCTCTCAGAATTCCAGACTCTGACGTAAAAGCTTTGACGCGTATAGAGAATGTGCGGGGTGCGTTATTGTATAATAACTCTCGTGTATAAAGCTCTTCGGCGCGGGTTGTATTGTGGTATTTATTTTCCAAGAGTTTTCTTACGTAAGCTGTTTACCCTTTGAATATTTTTCACGCTGCCATTTTTCTTACTCTTCCAGTTAAATTGAATTAGGTATATATCTATAAAGTTACGAAAGAAACATCAAATAATATAGCTGCGCGCGAGCAGCTTGTCGTTAAGAGCATTACGAGTGCTTTACGTTGAAGCTCATTTGTAATGTAAAACAGAAGATTTTCGCTTCGTCGATAGTCATTGGCCAAACTTATATCCGGTGACAATTTTAACGATCGCTGCACCTCTAGCCGCCCTCGCTCGCGGAAATTCCAGATTCAAATGCCGGAGCTGTCTCGTTATTGAAATCTGATAACGCCGCGCCGGTGTAATAAAGCTTAATTGAGTACCATTTCCGAGAAGATCTTTTGTTCTCTCGTTTCTCTATTTGAATTTCTTTTTTTTTAGCGCCTTTAGTCATTTTTAACGACTGCGCTTATTGAAATGCTGTAACTTCATTAATATGTATAATGCATGTTTGAAAGCAAAGATTTTATCGAGAGCTATTTTATTTAATGCCCATCAATAGGCCATTTAATTGAACTTATACGTGTATACAAATTACTGTATACAATTGCTACAAATTATTATATTCAAAATTGCTGAATAACTTGCTCCAGAAACATGTCATTATATTTCCAAAAGAAAAATAATTCTTCGCCCCGTTATTATATCAGCCAATGAGCTCCAATCGATATCCGCGCCAACAATGTTATAGCTCTAATCTCAAATCCCCGCTAAAGCAGTCAATTAGACCCTTGTCATCCCATTGTCTAACTGGAATGGAAGGATCAGTCGCAGTTTCCGTAAAGTGGCAAAGCTGAAAACGCGGCCGAACAACCGGATATATGCCGCGTCGCCTTGACATTTATGCTGATTGGTTTGCTATATATACGCCAATCTCGACATGTATACATATATATTACTCTGCGCTACGAGAGAGATATATGTGATTTTCGCGATACAACCTTTTAGCGACGTATGTACAGTCGATTCGTGTGGTTGCAGCTCGTTAGGCAAATTGCTTGCCAGAAAGTACGTATAGACACACACGCACACAGAGGAAATTCCGTGGAATTGATAGATATACATCGATGCAGTTGCTTGTTTGCGATGATTGAATGTGTTTGCTGCTGTGTGTTAGATTTGGAAAGTGGAAAATGAACGAGAATTAAAATGCAAAAGTGACGTTTATACTTGTTTAAATATAGCGTTTATAATATATACGCGCGAATCGCTTCGCCGCGCAAAGGAGCTAGTAGTCACAGACGAGATGCGTCAGACAGTCGTTGTAAAATACTCTGCCAGTTATTTTTACGACGGCTATAATTTTTTACGCGGTATCTTCACTGATGTCTCATGAATTTGTTTTTTTCGTAAAGCTTGATCAACTTTTTTATGACTTTTTAATACTTTTCTTATTATTAAAAATATTTTAATAATGTCTTGTGGTTTGGTGATCAATATTTCCCGTATAGGTAATACCCAATACACAATATAATGCAAAATCTATATAAGCTTTCGGTATATTGTTCACGGAATTTAATAAGAGGCTCGTGATCTCTGTCGGTTGTCTCAGAAGTTACGGTTTGCTGCTCATTAGAGTCATAACAAACTACGAAATTATATGCACTAAACAAAAACCACATCGCAGAGGTACCTACATAAATTACAATTCTCGCGATTAGCATAAAATAGTCGATATATATGCTCATTACTTTCAGCGTGCGGATCACTCGCTTTGGTTGTGATTATTCCATTTGCATTGCTTAATGCACTTTCCGAAGTCCACATAAGTTGATGGAATGATTGCGGAGCGTGGCGACCAATATTTAATTATAATACTCAAAAAAAGTTCATACGTGAAATTCTTGACTACACGCTTATAGGTATATATCTGTTTATATATTTGCAATAAACGAAAACAGGAAAGCCGTTTTAAACTGGATACGATCTATTTGCTTATCTGAAATTTGTATCAAGTTCAAAGGTACACATTACACAAAATCTAATTCGATAGCAAGGTGAATAACGCGTTCTAAAATAAAAATAACTTTTGGACCATTCGATTGTATAGCAAAGTCTGTGCAACAATCGAATCGCAGCCTCCGGCGGTATTATACCTCGACAATCGAAAGACAATCAAGCAGACATCAGCGCCCGATTGCTGCGCAATCAATTACAGTTCTCTGTGTTCGAGGCTCAATTAATCGCGCGCGTCTTATCACCTCCAGACGACGCTTTCCTATATATACTACACCTTTTATACTCGGACAATCCGATCTCGATCAAGAGCTTTCACGCGAGAGTAACTTTGCGCGCACCTGCGAGTTCGTTAGCATTTTATCGCGCGCGATTTACGCCGTGGGTATAGACGTATATATACGTTCTCTGGATTAGCCGCGCAACAAATTGTATACGCACGCGTATAGTAGACTATTATATATATACCTATATATTATACGCCGCGTGTCTTTTCACGGTTCGACGAGCGCAACGCCTAATGGATATTGTTGTTGTCTCGGTAGTATATATATGTATGGTATATTTGACATTTATCGCGTTGATTTGCTTTTGTGTGTCAAGATTGATTCGATTCGTCTGAAAAGAACGCATCATTGTCATTGTCGGGATCAGTGCGTCGGTAGAATGAAAAAAAAAAAGAACAGTATAGAGACGGACTTTTTTAATCGTTCGAGATCGCAATTTTCCTTGGAACTATTGTGCTGTTCTTGGATCTGCGTTCCTAGATATTCGCAAGCGTGTTGCATTGCGCGCACGCTTTGACGTTAATTTGAAAAAAATGAGCTAAATTAGCGGAGAGTACCTCGATGTATATATAAGCTAAATCTAAATTGATGTCATGAGTGCTTGCGCACGTTTTTGCTTCCTCTTAGAGGAAACTTTGTAATGGTATTTTCAGTTTTGTTAAAACTTTGTAGAAATGTGTTTGGAGGTGTCTGTGTACTTTGTCAATTTTTGTTTTTGGATTTCGAATTCGAGAACGAAATCCGCTGCAAATTCTTTGTTTCCTATATCAATCTAATTTATAGTTCCAATATGTATTAAAATATTGTACAATATGTTAATGCATTTTTTAAAAATAATTTCGAAAAATTGCCACAAAACGAAAACTAATCGGCAAAATAAAAAATCAGTTTTTTCCGAATTCGGAATTCACACAAGCACATTCATATAATAAATGTTAATCTATCTAATCTATCTATCTATGATAAGGACATTTTCTAGAAGCACGTGATACGAACTCCAGGCAGCTTCAAACACGTTTCTAGAAAGTGTCGAAGAAACTAAAGATTTTACTATTACGAAGCTTCCTCTAGGAGGAAGCAATTATTTTTAATTTTGCCGATTAGTTTTCATTTTATGACCATTTTAAAATTTTTGTAAAATAACAATTTTTTAAATGATATCGTTTAGACAATGAATTCAGCATTGATGCATCTGAATGAGCATAAAATTATCTACTTTTGCCTTCGAGATTGTTTAGATTGGTTGTTCCGTTCTATTATTATAACGAAAAAGGTGTAATTTTTTAAATTCATTGTAAGTCCAAAATGAAATATCATAACTTTAAGAAAAAAATCATGTGGACGTATCGCGATGAAGAGCTATATCAAAATGAAGTTACATTAGTAAATATTTTTAAGAACTTTTATATTTTGAACAATATATAGCTTCGAGCTAATGGAATTGGCAGGGGTTTTCAAATTGAGAAGATTCAACATCCTGTAAAAATAAATATCCTACTATAGTACTATTTTCTCACTTTCTAAATAAAACGTGAAATCGGTTAAACACAAGTTTATAGTAGCTCAACAATATTCCGATTAAAACGTCAAAAGCTGTTCGCTCTATGCCATCGCAATTAACTGTCCTATTTTCTTCTTCGCCTTTCAACGCAATCCCCCGTCCTTCGCGTCTCTCGACTTTACATATTTTGCATCGGCGAAATCTAATTTCCCCCTCTGACTTCCTGGATTTAATTGATAAATATACACGCGCGCAGACCTTTGGTTCCGCGTTTTAATTAAGAAAATGGCTTGTTGATGGTTTTGTTAGCCTTTGTGAGAAGATTGGCGCAATATAATCGAAGCGATTGTGGGAAAAATGCGCGCGTATTAGCTCTTTTTACTTAACAACATAATTGTAGAAAAAAGGTTGAACCGGTGCGCATAAACCAAACAATAGGAAAACCGAAGAATAACTGATTATGCTTGTATTAGAATGCTATATAACTATTGTTTACAACGGCATCGTATTATCAACTCGATTTTAATCATACGCATTTACGATAATAGTCAAGTCAAAGCGTTAACGTGAAAAATATACCCGTGGAAAGCTTTGCAAAAACCTTTATTAGATGCTCAACTCTTTCATGCAAAGCGAAACGTCAGTATTCCTATACCACAACAACAGACCATATCAAAAGCAATCTCCCGCCGAAGAACATTGGAAAACTCATCATCAAACTATGATTTCCTTCCCAAGTGATTCGACGGAAATTCGAGTTACCGGGAAATCGAGCGCTCTCTCTCTCTCTCTCTCTCTTTCGAAGCGCCGATAATTGCTATACGATAGAGAGAGAGAGATGAAAAAAAAGTAATCGGAGAAATAAACGAACGGCCTTGCGCGGCGCAACGCGACTTTAAAATTCGCCGGACTCCACGCGTAATTGCAAAACGATTCGCCGTTACACATGGCGTCCCCGAGAGAATCGCGTCAAAGAAAGATGCGCACGTGTTTAACCTTGTTTCGAGAGAGGATTCCTCATTTGGGCTCCTTTTTTTCGACCCAGTCGTTATATAGAGACGCAAAACGCGCCCTTGATCCTTTTTTATTGCCCTTAATTCGACGCTTTTTTTTAGCACGCACGTACTTGGCTTTTCTTTTGCGACTATTCGATTTGGCAAAGAGAGAGGCTCGCGGTAAAGGCTTCATTTTTACCTGCTGCCGCGGTTCATTACTGATTCTATTTGGCTCTTCTCTCGTTTTTCTAATGGAACCGTGAATATTATATGAAACATTGTAGTTCGAACGAGTGAAAGCGATGCTTATGCATATTTTATCACATTCATCTCAATTCTGAAGAGATAAATTTAAAAATTTGAAAACAAACCAGCGCCATCCATCAGAAAGTTGAGAAATTGCGTTGTATAGTCGCAGTGTATAGATTATTGAACAGGTTAAGTTTGGTTTGTTGAATTCTGAATATAAAAACTACCCACCCGGAACTCGGTCTTGGGAAATACTTACATCAAGATTCACACGGACGCACGCGAGCATACTCACATTAATAAACATTGAAAAAAAAAAAATTTATGAATTTTTCGAATAATTTCTTTTCGCAAAAAAAGTAAATAAATCACGTTCGTTCCGTAATCACTCGATCAATCAACACGGCGACGAAACAATTAACTCGTCGGGCGTATAAAACATGCAGACGTGCCGAACACCGCTGTTATATATGCGTCGTCGCATCAACACGGCGCGTTCCGTTTCTTTTTTTACCGGTTCAATCATCACGCGATCCGGCGACTGATGCGGTGATACATGGTCATCGCTCAAGACGCGTTTGTATGAGCTTATGTAATTGTTCTTATGGAAGGAAGATTGATTTTTTATTTATTTCTTGCGAACCGTATACTATCGTATGCAGATGCGTCTCCAAGTTCGGATTTATGGGCTGTCAATTTTTTTTTCTCGTATTATAATCAACGTCGTTTAGAGTACGCGCGTTGGTATTAGGGTATTTATAGCGCTGAATAATTGAAAATTCGCTTTGGCCGCCCTGTTGCTTAGACCTATGTAGTGGTTCCTGAGATTTTATAAATACATTTTCATTCGTTGCCTTCTGCATTTTTTTGCTTTGTCTTTCGACGCCGCTGAAATGAAAGTGGGTTAAGAGAGCATCCGCCGAATTTCTCTTATAATAAGATTCTTATGTGCATAACGCAAAATAATAAACTTGAGAAACTTTTTATAAAAGCGTTGGATAATTATTCCTTTATCTCATCGATACGGTGTAGCAAAAAGCTCGCAGAGCAAAATATCAACCTCGTAAGACACGCAGTTTCCAGCTTGCCAGAAATAATTCAGGTCAGCAACAGTATAAAATATGGTACGTATATAACCAGGCAAAAAGTATAAGCGGAAGAATATATGTCTCATCCTTTACAGAATACGCTGTTCTTATATTTGCTTGCGCGGCACTTATCGGTATTGATATGGTAATCTAAGCCTACAATATTAGTCCATTCCACTTCCTTCTCGCAAAATCCGGTCAGTGACACATTCTTGTAGATGAGTATAGGTTACACTTGTCAGCCTGCTGCGGATAATAGTATATATGCGAGGTGGTCATAATGATCATTTCGTTTTACAAATGCAGAAAAAAGCGCTTTGATTTTACAGCATATTACACTTATTGGAGTAAAATCATCTCGTAACGTGTCTACTTTCTATACAACAACTCGTCCCGATGTATCGTTCAATCTCTATATCGTAGGAAAACACAGTGATGGACAATCGAATCATCGCTCGGACGAAAGCTCACGGTCGAGTGTCGCACACTACAACAAAGTAAGCTTGCATCATTAAAACATGACTCTGTATATATACGTACACACACAAAATTGCCCTTGTCCTACAATCAGAGTCTGCAATCAAGACAACCAGCTCTTTCCTTTGCCGACACATTCTCACCGCAGCAATTCCTCTATTTACAAGTCAAGCACCCTTCGACGAAATAAGCTCGAGCGCAATCAACCCGAGTCGTCTCGTCGAATTTTAATAACACACACATACACATACCTAACACTCTCGCGTCGTCGCGAGAAAATCCTCGACTACGACAAAGTAATTGGTCTCGAGTCCATGGCCGCTCGGTATTTTTCACTCGAGATCCAATAGCTTTTCTCCCCGTGCGCGAGAGAGAAAGCTGAATCTCTTTACGCCCGACCTCGCCACCGAGCTTTCTCTCTCTTCTCGCTACTCCAGCTATATAGAGTATATATAAATGTGCAGCGCCACTCGACTGCTGATGCTCGTCGTGTCCCTGAACTTTATGCCCCGCTATGCTCTCCTATTCTTCTCTCTCGCTATACTACCGTTATGTATACAGGTGTGTTTTCACACGTTCTTTACAATTTCTCGGATGTTACAGGGATTTATATGTGCTTTGTTTACGATTAGGAGACTAGTGGGACGACACACGGGGGCGAAGATTTGACTGCGAAATGCGCGCATACGTCCTTGATTTATAAGCTCGAGAGGAATTTTATATCATCGGGAAATATGCCTCATCGCGTGTGGAGAAATATGCTGCAGGTGTTGGATTTTTACGGTTGATCGAACGAGCTATGTAGATATTTGAATTTGTCGAGTATACTGCGAAATCGCTGTGTGTTTTGAAGCCGTATGATTTCCTGCTTGAGATTTATGTCCAGATTTGTGAAATATGCGCGAGAAAATTCCCGATAGACGAGTATCAATTAAACGTGATTGTTCATTGAACGATGGACAGTCAATTTTTTTTCATCGCATATCTAAGTACAATGTTGCAAGCCTTAATTACCACGGTTGTGTAACACAGCGCCGATGATCATCATTACCATTTGGTATTCCCTAAAATTGACTTCATCAAGAAGATACGCCAGATTGTCACGTTGATTATAAGAGTGTGTAAAAAGCACACAAAAAAAAATATGGACGAAAATCTCGATATCATAAATATGACACGTTACAGAAAAAAAAATGAGCGTATCTCGGTGGCAAGTCACACGGATAAACAATGGGACCTGTCGAAGCGCGCGCTCGGCCATAATGCGGATCAACGTTATGACAACGATATTTCCGTTCCGTCTCACCGATTCTGGCTCAAGGCAGCGCGACGCGTCGGCCTTTCTCCCTCTCTGTGTGCTGTACTATACCTATGCATGCGTGTATATTATAGTTTATAGTGCAGCCGTGAGGAAGCGAGAGAGAATAGGTTGTCGCATACGTCTGCATAGCGGTTCTAATTCAGCTGTGATGTCGGCCTGATCGGGAGTTTGTTTGTAGGACTGACGATGGGCTTTCGTGTAAAATTATCTTTTTGGATATATTTTTTTTTAATACTTATACGTGAGCTCCGCGCGTATTTGAATGCATAGTTTGGAGTCTTAAAAAGGTGGATTTGGCATGACATACAGCTATATATGTTCACTGTGCTCACAGATAACGATGAGGGAAATAGGAAAGCATCTATATTCGCGAAATGTCTTCGCTGTCCGGATAAACTCAAATATAGAGATCGAGCGCGAAAACAAACAGCTAATCAAAAAACGAATAGAATAATTACGCTGTCATTTTTAGAGTAGGATAATTGTTCTAGATAATTGAGATTATTGCATCTTCTTCCATTGTTCTCTTTTTTGACACTGATAAGCGTCATTGAGAATTAATTAAAACAAAAATAAGCATAACTATATTATAACAGTTCTCATTTAAATACTTCTCTCACCTCAGTGATATCCACTGCAAAAAATGATGCTGTAGGTATGTCATATCAAAATATAAAGTACGCGTAGATACAATGAGGAATGTGGAGTAGACGATATGACACAAATCGCACTGCAACTCCACGGGACAATGACATTGCCTCGGAATGTCGTATAGCGATCGTTGATACGAGCCTCGTGTTTGTGTAGGTGTACGAGCAGTCTCAGTAGGCTGGCTCGATATTTATCCACGATACTTTTGTTCTTCAGCCGCGTGGGAAAGATAAAACCACGATAAACGACGAAATGGCGAAGTTTAAGCATCTCTCAGGGAATCGTCACTTTTTTCGTTCATTGTTTTGCTAGCTTGTTACTTGACGATTTCCTTAATTAGTAGCTAGAGTCGGTCAATTAATACAACAATTTACAGAAATTACTCGCTTAAAATCGTTGATTGAGTGTCTCATATACTCCTAGTTCATTTCAGACAAAAAATGCAAGGACACTTCTGAATACTTCATTACTATTCCCCCTGTATAATTCCTGTTCAAACTCGCCTAATCAGTCAATAATGTACCATGCGCACGCTCGCGTGATTCCATTTGCAAATTGTAATACGCGTCGAATCAAATCACACTGGCATCATCGTGGTTTATGAATATATATTATATATATATATATATATTATGTATATGCACGCGCGCCGGAAGAATGATAGCGCGAACGGCACGCGTCGATGAAAAGCAGTCGAGAATCAGGTGCTAATTGAGCAAAAACTCGTTAGGTATATATATATAAAAAATGGATTCGATTGCGTTTCCTGCAATTCAATGTTTCCGCGACCTTGAGCACGCGACTCGTGCCTCCAAGACTCAGCTATATAGCATGCGGACGGGCCCGCTTGGCAACGCCTTATATTGCCACTGTTCATGAATATTTAAGGAGATTTTTATAATCCTAGTGCTTGGCTCCGAGCGCACTTATATATACTTGTGTGATTATTCTCGCGTTTTCTAGTTTTTTTTTTTTATTTCAGAATTATGCTTTTTTCGACGCGATGATTGAGCGCGGAGCAGTTTAATGATGAACGTCCACATCCTCATTCGAAGCTCGTTGATTCTAAGCAACTTTTTAAACTACTGCAACATAATACACTCTAGCTTATATTGCATTATGTAGCAGTAGTTTATATTATCTTAAAATATACTTTATGTTTCGAGTACACAAACGGTAGTTGGTTTTAGTTATGCATAAAGCCGATTAAATTCAAAATTTAATGGTCAGACAATTTACTCTTTGGCAGGTTATACAAACCATTATATACTGACTAAATTTAACAGAATTGTTTTGAAAACTGCAATAAACTATATAATTACCAGTTAACCAACTGTCAGCTGCTGTCGTATTCATATTTTATTGAGTAAAAATTATACTGTCAGCTCTATTATTTGCATTAATAAATAAGTTTCTCTCTTTGTTTTCAGACTTCAAGATGTTTACCTCGCTAGCACAAAAGTTGAAATTCTTCTACAAACCTTATGCCCTGGCAATCGTATCTCTCGGATACGTTCTTGGAGAGCTGGGACATTATTTGATCGGTAAGTCGCAATTCGACCATCAGTCATATCTACTTTTTATTTACGCACAGACATAACCGACGTAGAATTCTCATATACATTGTTAAAATTATTTTTTCAGGTGTCACAAGTAAGGCGACCGCGATTGATTTGCACTATGGCGACATCACTTGTCAACTCAACTCGACAACGCTGGCAGTTATTGACCTGCCGATTCAGTGTGAAAAAGCAAACAGCTCCGAAGTGTAATAACTTATAATATTCATTCTGACCATTTCTTATCTTATTTTATTTTACTTTTTTTAATGATAAGGAAAAACTGAGCGGATTTTATGAATATTCCAATATATATATATATCCGTCATTGCCTCATGTATAGCAAGCACAATTATTAGTTTTATCATAATACACGATTTTCACGAAATGAAACTTCCTGTTATTCTATAGGATTTTTTTTTATATTATAAAAAAAATTAATCGCAAACACGGATCGATTACAGCTTAATGAGTTACGCGCAAAAAGGATCTCGTGTTATAATATATCTTATCACGCTTGCTGATTATGCAATAATATGACGCTATGTGCGTTCCGGCTTTTCGTAATACGACTGCGACGCTTCATAATACGACTGCGCGGCTTTTCGTAATACGACTGCGCGCAACATCTTCCAATTGAATTGGAAGATGTTGCGCAATCGACTTCTTCAATCAGAATCTTGAATGAACTCTCGGCAATGTGCGAAAAGCGGAAGATGTTTGATGCGTTTACGAGGCGCAGTGAACCACGTTCCACACGTATTATGCAATATCTGATCCGTGTTGATCGATCCGCATTTAGTTTCTTCCGAAAGATTTTTTTACATTATAAAAAAACGGTAGCTTTAATTTTTCGTTTTCGATTCAATAACATAAATATATAAACGCAACAATTTAAAGAATAAATTCAAAGTACATCATCACCTAATAGCAAATGATCTTCAATGTGTGAAATGTCAGTGAAAATAAAATCATCCTCAAAGAGTCCAAAATGAAAAGCAACAAAGATCCCGATAGAACATTGCTCATTGTTTCTCTCTTTTCTTTTGTCGACAGTTGCGATACATTTGAGATCAATGGAACGCGTTACTGCGAGTGGAACTACAACGGGCTCGGTCTGGATTACCAGATATTGGCGGGACCGAGTTTCATCGCCGTTTACACCGTCATGGGCGTCGTACTTGGTTTCGCAGCCGACAGGTTCAACAGGTGAGTCGGAAAGGTCGGGAACAACAGCATCGCGAGATCAATAATGTCTGCACAAAGATCAACAACTCGTGTGCAGCCCGAGGGAAATAATCGCTTATGTATAATACCGGCTTTAAACACTGAATATATAACTATAAAAAGATTCGATTCAATCGTAAAAAGAAAAGTATATTTTGAACGTAATGATACTCTGAAAAATTAAATTTAGCATCTTGCGCGATAAACTTTGCTATTTATCGTCGCGTAGAATTCGCGCACGTGCCGTATTGTCATAATTAGTTTTGATTTTAAAACGCAGATCGTAATGCATGTGATTTAGACGAGCTCTGCGCGGTTGAAAGTATGTGGGAGCGAATATTATTTGGCACGTATCACCGTCTAGTCAGCGCTAAATGGTCTATAGAACCTGTCGCTATATATAATATGTGAGTTTGGCTATTGGCGCCTGAGTATGTAACCTTTATTTTGGGACACTTTTTCATTTCAATTATTCGCGACTCTCTCAGGAGTTTATGAACTTTAGTAATAGTCTTTCAAAATTGAAAATGCAGCAGCATAGTAGTATATATGTATAATATCAAAGACTATAATCACGCTCGGCGCGACAATCAACGCGCACAGTGTGCAAATTATGGTACATAACTTTGAATTTTTTTTTTCCCGACACACAACGCGCGCGAGAATCTATCGCTGCAGACCACTCATTTCGCTAATTCTTTAATCCCTCGCACTCGTCCATTACTACAGAGTGAAGCTGCTGGCGGTGTGCACGCTCGTGTTCAGCATCGCAATTATCCTGATGGGAGCCGTTAAGGAATATTGGCAACTGGTTATCCTTCGGATGTTGGCCGCTGCAGGGTAGGTGTACCTTATTTTTACTTCTGCGTGTACATGTGAGTTGCGAAGAAAAAGCGCGACGTGAAAGTATATTATACCCACGCTTCTGAGAAAAGACAAATCGATTCGAGAAACAAGTTCCGTTCGCTCCAAAACGCCCAGATTTTTGCAGCTATTTTTCTTTGTGACCATATAATCGTTTTTAAAATTTTCGCGAAGGTCGTGCGGTTGAAATCTTGAAATCCGGCTACGCTCGAATAAAAGAAGCATTATATGTATACCTATGTAGGTATATACCATTGTGGATTATGGAAAAAAGATTAGTACTCGAATGCGCGCACGGGCGGATAATAAATTTTTCTCCGCCTCGGCTCGGAAAATGCAAATGTTCGCTATCTCAGGGAAATCGGATTTGCACGAGCGAGCTATTATCTCGGGATGTGTATGTTTACGCCTTCATCGATCGACAGTCGATGCATCTACGCGAGCGAGATGGGAAAATGCCGCGTTTACTTATTGAGGTCCCGATTTTATTTCTGGACGTGTCGGGTATTCGCAATTTTATACGATACTTTTATTATTCTTGTTTGTACGGAGAAAAAAGATTCGCCACGCTTACAATGGTGTGCGAGCGTAAGTCATAAGCAGTAACCGTAAAATAACAAGACAGTATATTGGACTGGACTTTGCCCCACCGCTTCAAAGTTCAGACTCTCTAGTTTCTGGTTAGCGAAGATAGGTGGCGCATGGACACTTTTCTGTTTTCCTCACCACAATTTGCGCTCAGAATGTATATATATAGCAGTGGGCCACATATGCCAAAATTGTCTTCTTAGACCCGTTGCTTAATTGGACCACTCATACTATAACTGCAACTGAGTCTACTGTGAATCGGATAAATGCATTGGTTCTTTTTTAACGCTTTCTGATTTTCAATCAATAGAGAAGCTGCTTGCAATCCCTTGTCGACTGGTCTACTTTCCGATTGGTTCAGCGAAGAAAAGCGTGGTCTAGTCATGTCAATCTTCAACTGGGGAATCTACGGTGGTTACGGAATAGCTTTTCCAGTTGGTCGTTACGTACCTCAAGCCAATGCCTGGGATTTGGTAAGGAGCAATTTTTCAGGATAATGTACAACCAGCACTAAAAATAGTCTACAGCACACGTTTGCAATTGTTATTATCAGGGTTGGAGGGTGTGCTACTATGGCGCCGGAATCATCGGAGTGATCATAGCGATTCTGACCGGCTTCACGCTTACGGAACCGGAGAGAACGACTATCGGAGAAGAGACCAAGAGCGACGGCAAAAAGGATCCTCTGTGGAAAGTCATTTTGCAACCACGAATCATTCTCCTGTGTCTTGCTGCTAGCATCAGGCATTGCGGTAATTAGATTTGTCATATATTAAATTGGGCGATTATTTCCAACGTCAAATCGATTCTGTTTTCTTATAGGTGGTATGTGTTTCGCCTACAACTGCGATCTCTTCTACCGTGAATACTGGCCCGACTACGATCTTGGATGGTGGTTGTTCGCGGTGACGATCGTGATCGGCAGTATCGGTGTCGTCGTCGGCGGAGTGATCAGTGACAAGTTTGTCGCTAAAATGGGTATCAGGTCACGAGTCGCTGTTCTGGTTATCAGTCAACTTGTTGCCACACCCTTTGCCTTTGGTTCGGTCTACTTTGCACCTGTGGGAGCCATGATTACTCTAGGCATTTCTTACTTCTTCGGTAAGTTTTGCATCTCTGTTTTTATACTTTGTGTAAGAAAGAAATTTTATGATCGGCCTTTGCGTAAAGTAGTATTCGATTGGTATACATTTATTCATTATGCAAACTGAGTAGCATTTGAACGCATCTTTGAGTGTTCAGTTGCAATGTGTCTATACATTATACAAAATTATGAAAATCTGGTAATCCTTGCAACATTTCAAACTAGAGACATAAAAGCTGCGGAAATACCGGCATAAAACGTTTTTGCAGCATACAATGAATAACTTATCTGCAAATATCTAATATTTTAATAACTCATAAACTGGATATCAAATCTCTAATACAAAACACATCGTCTCGCTTTCAGCTGAAATGTGGTTCGGTATTGTCTTCGCCATTCTCGTGGAGATCGTGCCATTGAGCATGAGATCAACGACAGTTGGAATTTTCCTCTTCGTGATGAACAACATCGGAGGCAACTTGCCGATACTCGTCGAGCCGACGAGCAAGGCCATCGGCTACCGGGAGTCTCTCTACATTTTCTACGCCGGCTTCTATGCGCTGAGTAAGTTTTCCCGCTACTGTCCTTAATAATTAACTTCTCCGTGAAACTTTGTTAGCTTTGCCGAGAAATTCCCTTCGTTCGTTATTGCTTGACGTTAACTTAGTTCTACTGCGACAAGTTTCGAAGCCAGTACAGTGGGTATCAAAATTTGACACTTTACAATTATCGGACAGGTGCGCAAGCTACAGTATGGTTTTCTCTCCGTAATATGAGTAAATTACAAAAATATATAACATTTTGTTTTCCAAAAATAAAGAATGCCTAAAAATGATGACCTAACTATATGAACCGTAACAATTTTTAGGTACACTAATGTTCTTCGTAACGATGTTCCTGATGCCTGGTGGTACCAACGACGTGAAAGAAGCAAATATCGACCAGGAGGGACACGACAACAGAAACTACATCGACGATGAGGGTAAAACGTCTACCCTGGAGCTGCCGCGATTACCCGCCAGGACAAACCTTGGCTACGACAACTCCCACCTCTGAACATCCTCATCATCTGCATTCAAGAGTTGGATTTATAAATCTTTAAGCGTTAGGAGAATGTTCTGGATGAGCGTAAAATATGGCTGAGATAAGTTTGATGTTTATAGACAGTGTTGTTTATAAATATGAAATATAATGACTGTTACGCTAGAGTGAGGAATGTTCACGTTGGCAGAGTGGATTTCGTTCCAAGAGAGAAATTTTTCGGTTGATGTTGGTCTGTTTAATTTTGAATTGAGAGCGTAGTGCATTGTATTGCGAATGCGTAATTTTTCTCCGAGAACGTGTTTACTTATTATTATAAACAATGTAATATTGTGTTCAAAATGAGGGATGTCATTGTTAAAAGTGAAAATACTGCCGTCTGAACCTCCAAACGATGATAATTCTATAAATAATAGTAAGTGAATGCTTATAATTATCTCAGAAAGTATCAAAATTGTAAGACAAATTGAGTACGGAAAACGAGGTCCAATTGTTTGCTATAGATATTATCAATAAATTTAGGTTTTCACATTCCATATAAAGAAAAGTGTGCAGCATAAGCCACAGTTGTATAGGGACGCGCGCTTTTTCACATCAGGAAAGACATATATATCAATCAGAGATAAATAAGTCTTACTTATGTGTATAGGCGGAAACAAGTAAAATGAGAGGATTAATCGCTCGCCCTTAGTAACGATTATATTTTGTGTCGCAAACTCCGCATCATTGCTATATATCAAACTGCCTTTCGCCCAGACTTTCGTCGTCACTCAGCATTAATAATCTTGTTCGCGAAGAAAATATTTACTCGGTGGGCGCAATAAAATATGGAGAAATATGTTTTGCTTATTATAATTTTCGCAAACTTATACAAGTGCTAATGCTATTCGATGTTGAAAGTCCAAGAGTTAGGAAAGTTGAGACTTATTAGTCTGCAGGCATCGAGACTCGAGGAAATTGATTTTTGCACTTTGAAAAGTTTCAATGTTTTATTATTAAGAGATAAGGTGCGATCGAAGTTTTAATTTTCAAAACCGTTGTTAATTTTTTGTTCAGTATTACGAAAGCTTGTAGACTTAAAAAAGTCGCATTTTTTACGGCGAATGAAGCGATTAACTATCTCTGTACATATATATTTTGTTATAGGTTTTAATATTAAATCTTTATACGAGTTATTATTACTTGTAAATACTCTACGATTAGGATACGAAGTATTATGTATGTAAAATAATTTTCTATTAGATTAATCAATTATTGCAACCACATACCTACACAAATATGTCATAATAATAAATATATTATTTCAACGTTCGAGTATCGATTTCTTCATCCGTTTCCTGTGTAAGTATTGCGGGATTTAATTGCGATTTCCAGCTATACGTTCTTATCTTTGTTGGTCAAGTGCCGTAACTAAAAATCGATTTTGGCTAAACGTTAAACACGCGTTTCGTTTGGTATTCAAATGTTTTTTCATCATATTTTTAATTTGGTCCATATTATTATAGCCGGTATATTTGTAGCGTGAGAGTGTGACATTAATAACTTTTTGTATTCTTTCTCGAGAGTGCGGTTTATACATTTTCTCACAGTGTTCGCATTATTAAAATAAAATGCTCTCGGAGGAAGGAAAATATTGACATAGCAGTCAGGGAAAATGTATTAGCGAAAAGTTATTTATAATGGAAATTGAAATACGAAACAAAAGGAGTTTCAAGCCTAATGACAGACTTTAAAAGCTCGGAAAGCACGACGTCTTCATTTAAACGACACGTCTCGAGATTCATTTTTAGTCGAGACACGCATCAGTGAGCTGCGTGTATAGTTGAAAAGTAACAGAAAAGAAATGCAAAATTAATAGACCGTCACTGCGTAATAAGTAGCATTTAACTGTCTCGAATTTTGATGAGATCCGAATCGCTCCAATTTCTGTATATCTTTGTATTATTTTTTCCAGCGGGCACACGCGAGATCGTTTATTACTTTCCTCGAGTCCGCACGCGGAAGCTTATAGTGATTTATATTTAATGACGCCTCGTCCAGCACACACAAAAGGCTTTAGAAAACTCGAAGAAGAAATACGAGCGGACTCGTCGTAAAAAGGCCTATACTCTTCAGTAGAAGTAGTAGTAGTCCAGAAAACCACCGTTCGCGGTTTTTGGACTTTGGCCAAAGTGCCTTATATACGCGCCTCTTTCTCTGACTGTCTGCCTACTCATATATACCTACAGCTCCGGCAGAGTCGGTGTTTTGCCATGGCGGCACTTTCGCGAAACTTTTGGCCGACGGCCAGCTCGACGACTTGCGCTCGCTGGATCCAGCGGTTCAAAGAGAGGCTTTTGCCGCGCCGCAATCGTTTATGAAATATGTGAGGCGATCAATTGCGCGCTATGGTCTCTATATAGGCTCTATATACTGCTTCGTTGACCGACTGTGCGATGTCGTAAATAGGATTTGGACAGAAGAGGTGTTTAGGCACTGGCTTTCGAATCTGCACATGTGCTGTGGATCCTCTTTTATTTTCTATTTTGCTGTTTATAATTTTAAGACTCGAATGTAAATGTACTGTATAACGAGAGTTATTTACAACATTTTCTGTAAAATATAGACTGTGGAAAATGTGAAGACTATTAATTTAACGATCTTACATAACACAACTAATATGCTGTTTGTATCTACATTCGTCTACTACTGTCATCGCGCATAAAAATAACTAATCCATCGTTAATTGAATATTCATAAAGTAATCATTTTTTAATTCAATATTTTGTACCTAGACATTAAAATACTAAATTGGGGAGAATGGGGTAATAGAAAAGGTTTATTATGTGCGTATCATAAATAATAAGAGGAGATTATTATTGGTTGGAAGATATAATTTATTAATTAAATCGTATAAGTTAGGGACTTCTTAATTCACCAATTAATACAAATTAAGGCTGACTCGTTATTATATAATTGGCTGACGTACGAAGATATATCACAAGTTGTAAGAGACTGTCCGTCGCGTCGCAACGCCTGATTTCGACTTCTCGCATAACGACGCGTCGAAATCAACGCAACGCTTATAATTCTCGACGCGTTCGTTTTCGCATAATATTTACAAAACACCGAAGTGCTTCCGTGCTTCGGCAAACGGTCCAGAAAAAAGACTGCGTCAGCTTCGACGACCGCAATTGATTTTTCATTTTTCTGTCTTTCGTTTTGCTACTTACTGACTGATTCGTGTCGCGTCTACAGAGCTGAGTACACATTAGAAACAGTTGAGGGATACAATAATTGCCGCGAGCGAGAAAAAATTCATTAATTGCAATAATGTTCATTTATTGCTTCGTACGGTATAAAAGAATTCGCTTTAGAGTAGCACATATAATTGATGAAAAATTGTCAGAGTTTCGATTGGCATAATAAGAACAAAGGCGGTGCAAAAAAACTTTACAACAAGTTTCTTTTTCCTGCGCGAGTTACAAAAAATCAAAGGAGAGCAACGAAGAATCGACTATTTGAAACACGTATTCAACTCCGTCTTATATACGCGCTAAATTAATAATAACGTTTGCGCCTCACGCGGTCGTTCGTTCAGCATATTTAATATAAATAATAGTGACGACAGACGACTCGGCAATGTACAAAAGAAATACAGTCGGGAAGAAAAGAGAGGAAGTTTGTTGTCGTGTACAAATATACTCAAAGACGGGCTTATACAAAATATCTATACATTAACGTTGTGTGAGGATGAGATAAAAACGAAATTAAAAAAAAAATATTCGGTTTCGCGATCGTCGCTTATCAAATGTTACGCTCGTCGATTACATACTTGTCGATTAAGTCTAATACGATTAGAGAAATGCGCGAAATGCTTGTCCACGTAGTATCGGAAGAAAGTCTAGCTCTCTCCTCTCTGTCTTTATCTTTCTTTTTCTCCGCTCGTTCACACCGGACGAAAACAAAAGTACGCTTTTACATTAATGCGATTTTCATATTTACAAAGTTTTCGTTTCGCTCGCTGAGAAGAGTCGAAGCCTCGTCTCTATACGCGTGCATCGTACTACACCAAAAGCAATTTCGACTTTGTTTTCTGAGCAAACAAGTGTAATTGTGTTATTGGCACCATAGTCCAACAATTTTTACGAGTTGTACAACAAACCTATCAGTACCATCTTTTTATAGAAATGCGTTTAGTGCCTACGCTTCTTGAACCGCAAAGCACGACATTTGCTACATAAATGCAGGATATTCATATGGAAAATTCAGCATTTTTTCGATTGTTCTCAAAGAAACGTTGGAGTCGAGGTTCGAGAAGAGTCCAAACATTTTTTACGGTGTACAAATTACAACGCCGGAGTAGCTTCGACTCTTTTTTGTTCGTAAAACTTACGATAAACGCACTGGGGGAAGTAAGCTCGCGCATCGGAATACGTATATAATCCAAGAAAAGCCGCGAAAATAACTCTAAATACTCGGATAAAACGTAGAATTCGCAGCGAGTGAATGAACGACAGGTTCAACAAAGGCTGATCGAAGAATGCTGTTATATATTTTGACAGAATGTTATAAGTGAATCCAACGCTAAACTTGGTAACAAAACGCTGTGTTAAGAATATAGCAAGAGGTTTAATGACAAGTATTTCTTTACGACTATACGTATTTATACATTTAACGTTCATCTTAATTACCATGTAACTGTTACAGAGGTTTTACACGTTTGACTGTTTGAAATTGTGACTTGAGATATTTTCTGCGCTGCTATTGTGGATACCGTAATAACTATTATACTGTTGTCGTTAACGCAATCTTAATATCAACAGTAGGATTGGTAAAATGCGCATTTTCAAATCCAGCATATAGAATGATAATTTATACACAAGTCATTACACAAGACGCAAGCTTTCTAAAATTAATAACTGACTCTTCTGAGAAGTTGCATAGCGCGCCACATCACTAATTTAAGTACTTCCTTTTTGGCTTTTATCCTGATTGCGATGACTGACTAGTACGCGATCATTAACCAGTCGACTAAAGCTAAGTTATTGCATTGTAAAGTACAACATTGCAAAACCCGAGCGAGCTTTTCCACTAGCGATCGGCTTACTTCCCACAAAAGTCATATACATCCCGTACGTCTCTTACATTTTTCGCAATGTACGCGTACTCGTATTATATACAATGTACAAAGAAAAATCACTTACACACACACACATTCGCTCAAACTAAAAATACGTCGCCAGAATACTAATCGAATGAATGATCAGCGCGCTTGACGCCTTGTCGCTACAAAACTATACGTATGACATATTTACAGATGCTTAACGTTATCCGGCTCTCGGCAAATCTATAATATAACCGAGACGGAAGAAATACCTCGTGGGAACTGTCATGGAAAGTACGTGTATCTTGAGAATTCCGCGCTGCACGACGATAATAATAATACTAGCGCCGACGTCGTATACATCAGATACGCGCACCGCGAGAGAAAGAGCGCCAACGACATTGTCTCGCTTGGACGAATCGAGAATTCGCTCGACTGCCAGATTTTCTCTCGCGGTGCGCGGCTAAGTATATATATACTTTATAATATAAGCGACGAGCGTCGACGCGAAAGATGCCAAAGTGCAGGCTCTCGAAGAGTCATATCAGACGAGCGCCGCCGCTTCTTTCATTCGCTGCAAATGCGCGGCGGCTATCGGTCAGCACTCGTCGGTCGAGGTGCTGGATATCTGCGTGCTGGCGCCACTGCTGAAGCTGCTGCGGCAGGTCTCGACGGCCAGAGCGGTCTCGGGAACCTGGACGAACTGGACCTTCTCCTTGGGCCAGCGGTTCCTGCCGTAGACGCAGTTGAAGATGTTGTAGCGGGCGTTGTCGATCGAGGCGTCGAGGCCGAGGATCGTCGCGCCGCTGTGTCGCCTGCGCAGCACCTTCTTCGCCATGAGGCTGCGGTTGTTCTTGTAGGAGAGCTCGCGCTTGAAGCAGAAGAACTTGCGCAGCTCGCGCTTCACGCGCCTCGAGCGGTAGCCGAAGAGCAGAGGACTGATGTAGCTCGCGAGCACGAGGAAGCCCAGCGCCGTGGCGTCGAGGCCGCTCGACCGGTGCTGGCTGTCCGGTTGGATCAAGCCGGGCACGTTGCGGCTCAGCAGGACGTAGACGTAGGGCGTCCAGCAGATCAGACCCATGACGATGACCAGGGCGCTGATGCGCGCCGCGCGCGTCTCCTCGCGGTACTTGAACAGCGAGCCGTTGCTGATCCGGTACTTGAGGTTGTTGATGTAGCTGTGGCTGTTGCTCTTGACGCTCGGGGCCCGCTGCAGCGGCACCGACGTCGCCGCGCTCTTCTGGCCCGGCGGCGTGATCGTCACTATCGGAGGCGGCTGCTGCTGCTGCTGAATTTCCCTCGGCTGGTGGGGCTCGCTCAGGTCGAAGTTGACGCTGATCGAGCGCGACGAGCTGTGCGCCGCGTTCTCGGGCTCGCTGCAGGGCTGCTGCTGCTGCTGTCGCTGGGAAAGCGGCAGCGCCTCCTCGCAGTCCTCCTCGTGTCTCGGCTGCTCCTCGTCGCTGGAGTGCCCGGACTCGTCGTCGTCGTCGTCCTCCTCGTCCTCGTCGTCGTACTCGTAGGGGTGCTTGCTGCCGAGCATCATCTCCTCGTACATGAGATCGTGGGATGACTTGCGCCGCTGGCCGGTCACCTCGGGGAAGCGGCTGCACGTGGCGGCCGGCAGCTCGTCGTCCTGCTGCAGGAACTGGGCCTTCAGCGCGGCTATAGGAACTTTGGACTTGGTGCTATCTTTGGCATTCTGGACCTGGGTCGAGCCCACGGTGAAGATGACGGCGGCGCTCGCCTCCGTCTGCTCCTCCAGCTCCTGCTGCTGCTGCTGGTTGTGGCAGCCGAGGCTGCTGGGGCAGGCCTCGCTGTTCTCGTCGATGGACGAGAGCGAGGAGATCTTGGGGATGCGGCGAAAGTCCTCGAGCGAGGCGTCCGGCCGACTGCCGGGCTCCTCGCTGAAGCTGCCCGAGCTGAGGATGGGCCGCGAGCCGTTGCGCCGCGTGCGCTCCGAGTTGCTGCGCGCCGCCGTGTAGATGCTCACGTAGATCCAGCAGATGGCCAGGAAGGGCAGGAGGTAGCCCAGGAGCGCGTAGACCAGCGCGTAGATCAGGCCGTAGGTGGTCCCGGCTTGGGGGTCGCTCGTCGTCGCGTTCCTCTCGAGCGTCGGCTCCTCGTCGAAGCGGATCTCGCCCTCGATCTCGAGCTCGGACGAGTTGGAGCCGGCGAGGAGGAGGCTAGCCTGGAAGCTGAGCCGCTGCTGGTCGTCCGCGTCATCGGCGGCCGGCCAGCAGAGGCTGCGGGGCTGGGGGTTGAGGCTGGCCAGTCCGGCGAAGAGCAGCGCGATCAGCCAGACGGCGAGGATGAGCAGCGCGCACTTGAGCTTGTCGATGCGCGTGCGGTAGCGCAGCGGGTCCACCACTGCGAGGTACTGGTCGACGCCGATCAGCAGCACCGAGAGGATCGACGAGGTGGTGACGAAGGCCATCGCGCCCTCGGCCAACGCGCAGAGACTCGGCGTACCGCTGCTCGTGAGGTTGGAGAGACCACAGCTGTCGGTGATGAGCAGACCCGTCAGCACGAACACGGCCAGCAGGTTCGAGGCGATCAGGTTCATCACGAATCTGCGGAGGAAGAAAGCTAAAGTTAGAAAATCGCCAAACTCAGTCGACGCTGATGCAAGGTCGCGCTAATTGCCCGCTATTTTCTCTTTCTCTTCTCTCACTTTTACCTCTGTCTGTATAAATACTACCCACGACAGTCCTTACATAACCGCGGCATTATTTTTAGCGGCCTATCCGGCTGGAAGTAATCGCAGCCGACACGTATAATGCGTAATTTCCGCGCGAGCGGCTTATCTCTCTCTCTCTCTGGCCCGCTCTCGGAGAAAGGATGCGCAGCGACAGTCGCTCCTCTCTAACTTTAGACTAGACTTGTCCGTCAAGCTACTCTATACTCGTTCGCGAAATGCGTCAGACTTGCGCAATTCGCGATTTTTTTTTCTTCTGCAGCACCTTGAGCTTTTTCCATAATAACCGTCAAGCGCGCGCAGCAGAAAGCGAGAGAGGAAATAGCGTTTGCGACTGTGCTTCTATATACGCAATTATATATATCCGCAGCGAAATCGTGCGCAATTCCGAGGAACAAATATTCTACAGCGCGATAAACAGCCTCAATGTCCAGTTCGCGCTTGGAGATCACAACACCTCCTGCAGTATAGAATTCCAAGAAAATCAGTCTCTCCGCGAGTATATAGCTTGATTTAAGAGCGGATTTTCGGGTCGCGCGCGCGCGCGGAAGTACCGTTGAACGAGGAGTGAAAATTCGCGCTTGTTATTGCCGCGAGCGCGCACGGCTTTTGTCTCGTGTTATTGTTATTGCACTGGCTTTCCGGAGCACACGACGCTTGTTTTCATTGGCGAGTGCAAGTTGAGAACGCGAGTCGTTGCAGTTTTAACGCGCAAGCGAGCGATTCGGAAAAGCCGGAACACGACGACGACGTCTCGTAAACTCGATCGCGCGCGCGCGAGAGAGAGACTATAATATAGCGATAGAGGTATATTTTGGACGTGGCCTACTTGTGTGATTCCTTTTTTTTATGTATACGACGGGATGATGCAGGGGATATTCGAGGAAACAACATAATGAGAGAAAAAAAGGCGAGCGGGAGATGATGCTTCTTGGATTTCATTTTTGTGCGTTTGGATGAATCATGCGAATTAGTTTGGAATTTTGCTGTGATTTTTTTCTTCTAATTTGCGCGCGGCGTTAGTCATGAATGAATTTGTTATTTGCATGTCTATTATACGGATTCATCAGTCTGCTTCAATTACATAATAAAGTCTATATATATATACTCGGCTAATATTATTCGGTTTTGCATAAACAAGCCGATAATATTCGTTGAAGAATGTACGTGTGTATCTCCAGACGATCTTATTTTAGCCGAGAATTGTTACAAAATGTTATTCGATATCGGAAAGAGACCGAGTCTTTGCAAAACTGTCCACGTGAACGTCAAGATATTATCAAACTTTTAATTATAATTATACGTCTCGCCCGGACCGATCGACTTTGATAAACTGTGATTAAAAAAGAAATCACTTCGAGTACTCGTTTTGTCGATCATAAAATCGCAATTTATCTTCGTCAGCGCGACTCGCTACTGAAAAAAATCGAAAAATTACAATAATTCATGCGCTGCTTTTATTTATTCCCATTCTTAGAAAAAAATCGCTGTCAATTGGCAGCACGATTAATAGAAACAATTATTATTGCGACTATAAGTAAATTAATAGGTATTAAGACCGAGCGCCGAGAGAGGGCGGGAATTATATTCTAATCCGGAGCTTAGTGTGTTTATGTAAATATTATATGTTCTCGATAGGTATATTATAATTTTACTATAAATTTTTTACGCTCCATAAAGGACACGACACGCTTTATAAAATTTTTATACCAGAGTTAAATTTAGATTAAAATAACTGCATGAATAATCGGTAAATCAATGCTGACTAACGGTACACTACCGCTACCCTACATTAAGCGGTTTCATTATCGACAACTTTTTTTTGTATGTAAAATAAAACTCCTTCACTATGGACAAGGTAATTGAAAAAAAAATGAACCTCCGTCGATTCTTGTCTTCGTATTTCACTGAGCACGAGAACGTTTAATTATACCAGTATGTATAGTTTTTTAATTGAAAATATTAAAAATATAGTTTATCCGCCATAATTCCCTATATACATAAATATTGGCTCATTATCACAGTTAATTACACAGCGTGAACGATAGAACGTTATGACCCAATGCCCTATTGGGATTTACAATATTCCTCCCAGGCGGCTTTGACGCATAAATATAAATTTACAAAAAGGCCAACGACCTTACATTAAAAAACCATCGATAAAAAAGCCAATCAAACAAACAAAAAATCCGGACGCTTCGAGAGTACGAATTATCTCGCGCAGCAAAAAGAAATGATTAAATTACCGAACGTGTATATTGTACACATATACCCGACGGATAAAAAATAGCGCAAGGAGTATAAATCTTCCACGCGGCACGCGCGCGCGCGCGACTGAGCAACAACGGAAAAATAGAAGAGAAATATATGCAGGCAACCTCTCGTGAGCTGCTTCTAAACCGCTTTTGTATATGTACACAGGTCATCCGAATGTGCTTAATCATCGTCTATCCTCGCGACACACAGCTTATTATATATACATTGCCCATGGCTCTACCGATAATTTTTTAACGATAGGGCTAAGTTCATTGCGAATAACTCGCGTATAGTTATGAGACACACTCATCTGAGCTTTTCGCACATACTCTCTCTTTATCGTATACGAAGCACTTTTGAGCTTACATAATTTTTTGACGACCTTCTTTCACCGACTACATATGCGTAGCGCGACGCGTAGCTTTCACGCGAGTACACATCAGGTCATAAAGACGCTTTATTTCTCGCGCGTCCTCTAGTACATAATTTTATAGTATATATCGCGCGCAGCTGCTTCCTGGTGAAACCGTTAGAAATCGCCTGCAGATAGTGCAGTGCCGGATATCCTAGCGAGCTATTTTACGCGTAATTTTTTTCCTTATTCTGTTTCTCTCCTCCCCAATATACCGCGCGTCTAATACAGATTTACAATAGGTCGAATCTCAATTAGGCCAGACAGTGATGTAGTACCAACCTGTTGGAGATGGTCCTGAGACCGGGTCGCCGAATGAAGGCGACGAGAAGCGTGGCGTTGAGAAGTACTGAGCCGCAGAGTACGAGGCACCAGATTGCGATCTTCGAAGGGGCCCGCCATCCTTCCAGACTTCCCAGGCCCGCAAAGGATCCACCTCCCGCGTCCTCCGTCGAACCGCCATCCATTCATAAATGATTCCACGTTCCTGCAACACCGACAAGCAACGATTTTTCATTAGTTTCAGTATAGCTATATGTTTGTTTAAAATCGCACGCGCGAATAAATAGTGGACTCGATTTCGAGCTTCGAGGAACGTGACTCGTTGAGCCGATGAAGCTTTAGCGGTTATAAGTGTGACGATAAAAATGCGATTCGGCTGAATCAGCCGCCGCTCATGCGGGGGGGGGGGCTGACCGAAATACTTTTCTCTTTAACTGACTCTCGGAATGTTCTTTTTGTCAATCAGGCAGCTTTTAATATAGTTTGGTTGATCGTTCATGAAATCACCTTTTCGTGCGCTCAAAATACTCTGTTTGTCCCACACTTGAAAAACCAGGCGATGCACAGGTTTGCGTCACAGTAAAGAGTTCACGACACCGTTATTGTTTTCGGCTCTGCAAAGCCGATCGCCGTAACAAGCACCGCGAGCTTTCCGCGACTTTATTTCCCGAGCGAGCAACATCCTCAATACACAGAGTCTCTATATTATATATGTTATAGATGAAAGCTCGACGCGCGCCGGTACTACACTGGCGGTGCTTGCGTTCGCGCGCGATAGTATATATACTCTCGCGGCTGTGGTTGCAACATTGTCCATATAGCAGCGGCCGGTTATTCCCTCCTTCTTTTCCTCCCATCTATATAGGTATATACGAGCTTATCGGAATTACTCAAGTATGTGCGCGGGGACGCCGGTGAGAGCTGATAAAATTCTTTTACTATCGCGATCGCGATGATTTTCCTCGGCCGATGTCAATGCATGATTATGCCGATACAAAATACGTACAAGCGTACGCGTTCGAAGCTTTATCGAAATCGCGGATTCTTGCCTTGCACAGTGTGTGATATCGGTACATGCGATTTTTGCTCGGCCATCAGGGCCAGATTACGGCCAGTGCGCTCGAGATAGACGTGTATGATAATTATATACCGCAACGAGACGATGTGTTTAATTTCGAGTTCATGCCAATAACGGTTCATCAGAGAGGTTGACACTCTCTGCGCGTGTACTTTGATACACAGATTTCATGAGCTGCGTGTGCACTACATCCCAAGGCGAGTAAACACAATGAGACACTTTTTTGCCGGTGCAGTTTATCAGCGCGAGCGCGACAAAAAGCCGACATTGACGAGTTTTCTATGGACGCTATATTTGTGTGTTTGCACACTTTCCGAGAGTGAGTGCACTTTTTTCAGAGATATCGCACACGGTATAATGAGCTTTTGTCGTCGTGTGCACTATTTTTTCTGCGTCCCATTGTTTTGGTATATTATACTATTATATATTGATCTGGTATCTGATCGAGAGCTATACCAGTAAAACTCGAATATATTATATTGATCTATATAATGCCAAAGGTATTTTTTAACCTAAATAAAAACAATGCACGCGATAACGCTGATTCGTTTATCGTGCCTCAAAATGCGTCCGTCTCTAAATTGCGTAGCTAGACAGACAAGTGGGATAATAAGAGATTAAAAATAATGTGCCACAATAATTCATTTTGCTCTAGATTATCGAAAAGGAAAAAGCTTTATCGCTTTGAATATCGAAAATGTCACCAAAATCGCTCGCTCGGATCGACGATCGTAAAAACATTATATCTTTACGAAGCTTCACTCATTATAAGCTACTGTTTCGAAAATGAGCAAGCAACCTTTTCGGACTGATCGATCGATTTGTTTACTCAAAACAGTAGCGAATCCGCTGCATCGTCAAAAGCACCGCGCTCTCTATACAGACACTCGCCAATATCCTCTATAAAGCAAAAATGCAGCCGCAAACATTGTGCAACCGGTATAAACACAAACCCAAAGGTCAAACAACCCGCTCAGAATCTCTCTCTCTCTCTCTCTCGAGAAAATCGAGCCATGAGGTCGGCT
>UCOJ01000860.1:0-58683 GCA_900474305.1 Cecidostiba fungosa | reverse complement strand
CCACCGCCGTCTGTCACCTCTATATACTCGACTCTGTGAAGCTGCATATGTGTGTGATGACGTCGTCGTGTCGTTCCTTTTGCTGTGTATATGTATATGACGGAATCTCGAAAAAAATGCACTTTTTGGGGAGTCACAGATGCTCGAAGATTTTTTTTAAATTCTTCGGCCTGTATGCTAAACAATGAAGAAAAACGTCGATGAATGGTGAAAATCGACCGTAGGACATTTTTTGTGCAGGCGTGGGTTTTTATGTAAATCAAAAAGTGATGGCTTTACTGTACAGATCCTAATTTTCCACCTAAAAGTCGAAAATACTATTTCGTAAAAGATCATAAAAGTAGAGGAAAAGCCTTAAATTTGGAAAAAAATCATCAAAAATGGATGTTTCAGTGGAGAGTTATGATCAATTGAAAATATAGTAAAAATTGGTCGACAATCTGAGATTTTGCAAAAAAAGGGCAAATCCGATGTTTTTATTCAAATTTTTCAATTGCTCATAACTTTGCACTGGAGCATCTATTTTTGATAATTTTTTTTTAAATGGAAGCTTTTTTCCTCAACTTTTATAACATATAAAACAAGATAGAAAAGGTCCGGAAGCCGACAATTAAAAAAAAATTCAAGATTCTGGTACCTCCGAAAGTGCATTTTTTCAGAATTTCGTCGTCGTATATGTAAGTATCTTCTGTGTATACACGCAGCATATTATATCTTGGATTATATTAGAATGTATAAAATAATGCAACTGCTTTCTTTTTTTATTTTTAGTATGTGGACACGTGCGTTCTCGAGGCACTTCAAAGTGTCAATGGGTGGTCCAGCCGTATAAACTTAACGACAGAGAGCCGTACTGCTTTCGAAGCTTTCCAGACGCCTTTCTTTCTTTCTCCCTCATCTTGACTCCGTATATACCTTAAATGTGTGTATACATCGTACTACTTGTTGCAGAGAGTCGAATGAAGAAACGAACGAATGCATCCCCCCCGATTTGTATGCGAGAAGCTAAGGGCGTCGGCTGACAAATTGCAAGCTTGTATCGAGCATCTGCCGTAGTAACTCCTTTTTCGCAGAAACAAAGCTGCGGCCCTGAAACTTTATATCAGCGTATCGTCACCTATAACTATACGACGAAAGAGAGAGAGAGAGAGTCTCAAGATGAAAGAATCCGCGGACTTTACAGCCGTGTCGGTTACGCTACGACGCTTTCCCTCATCTATACATATACTCAGTGGTAAGTATAAAACGCGACTGAGCTTTGCTAAATTTAAAAGTCGAGTGTTTGTATTATAATAATTATTATACTCTGGATTCTTTCAGATTTCTCGCTCGGACGGGACCACCGATGCTGTCTATTATTTACGTATAAACTGTCTTCTTGCGTATACACGCGACACGCCCATCAAAGTAGCGGGAACGTGTCAGGGAGAGCTTGAGAGTTTGTCAGGCTAGTGTAACAGATCACTTCTCAAAAGTCGAAAGACGAGTAGAGCACGACGAGCTGTTCTGTCTCTGTGTGTGTATGTGTTGCAGTATGGCACAAGAGTAGAGCAAAAGAAAGAGAGGAGAGGACTAAATTAAGAACACTCGCTCGCGCTCGCGAGCTGAGAGAAAGAGTCGGAATGCTCATTGTTTCTCTCTCTGTTTTTTCTAATGCGAGGATAGCGTATGTCGTTAATTTCATTGAAATTTGAGAGAAAAAAATTAGAAGAAAACGGTTGGAGAGCAGAGATCGGTATATAGGAAGTATCGGAAGGTATATAGCGAGAAATAGGAGGGAAGGAAAGAGAAAGAGTCATTAAGGCCGTGTGGCTCGAGCGACGCTAATATGTTTACAGAGAGCGTCGAGCTCTTCCCCGCATGTGCATCAATCACGGGCCCGTCCAAAGCTACGCGCACACATGCATATAATATATACGTATACAGAGAGAGCGACTCTGGACTGTTTGACAGTGAGATTGTCGCGCTGTAAGATGTAAGACACAACACTCGACTGTTAACGATCGGCTATCGTTATACCCTTTTTTTCTTTTTTCTTTCTCTCTGTGTATCTCTTTTTTGGACGTCTGGCGCGTGCGGACACTTAATATGACTGCAGGGATTTCGGGAATTGAAAGATCAATCATAGTCTCTGTTATTATAGATTTCAAATCACGCATTTTATTATTTGCTGTCATCTGCAGGTTCTTGCATATGTCGATACAATTTTAAATAAATAGCGTACAAGTATATAGTGAGTAACGCATCGGAGAGAGTAGATTCGGTCATACTCTGTTTTCGAGTAGGACACACTCGAGAGGAGTTATTTACGATATATACAGCGAGATACGTAAATCCATGCGCACTGGGTCCTTAAAAACATCGAAGTCGAAACTTTTCGTATGGGACACTCGCCGTTTTATGTATACATATATTGATTAGGCACACTCGCACGTATATACTCGAGGTATAATTTATTAAGGCACTTAGAGCGCGGTTAGGGCCGGTATAAGGAGAGAGTTTGTCACGGAACGTTTGCTGCTCTCCGTCGTCTCTTTAGCTTTAACATAAATAGACGCGTTTTGCTCGAAGAGAGCCTGGCGTACAAAAGGCACTTTGTTACGGAGTAGGCTCTTTACGCGGCGGAGCACACTTTTTGCACCTGTGTCAAACTCGGTTACACCTTAATTCTAAAACTACGTGTGTAATATATTACTTTGCTTATGTCTATATATACTGGGTGTATAGGTATATAATAAGGATAGTATTGTCGCGACTTTGGCGTGTGTGTCTCTTTGATTTTTGGCTTTAACCGCAGTTTATAGGCTTGTACTTTGTACCACTGGGCGTTGACTGTGTTCGTAATATAGGCACTCGTTCATAAATTACTTATTAAAATAGCAATACATTTCTAAACATTAGTTATATTAATAGTGTTCTTCGCCTGGCACTTAACACTTATCACGAGTCGCACAGAAAAGAGGTTTGCAAACTCAACGAAGCCGTCTCATAAATATCAGCATAAAAAAAGTCTAAATACTCTGTAAAATTTGCAAACCTCGTCTTTCGCGTTGTTATAATATAGTCTAACCATTAAAGGCACTGTCTTCTCCATAAGTATATCATATAAAAAAAAACTCCTAACGCGGTCCATACAACGGCGGCGGCGGTGGTTGCGGTGGCGGCGCGTGATGGTGCGGCACATAGCTCTGCGCCGGTTGGTGTCCCGCCGGATATCCCCAGTAGAATTGATGCTGTTGTTGTTGATGCTGATGATGCGCTGCCTCCTGATGTGCCGTCGCAGTCGCCTGTATCGGAATCGGCGCCAGATGCACCGGTGCCGGATACGCTCCGGGAGCCGGTCTCTTCGCCGGTGGAGCCGTCGGTGTCGACGACGACGAGCTTTCGCAATCGTCAGGTTCGCAATCTCTGAAGCCTTTGGCGAACGGATTACTCGCGATCTTGAGCTGAGTTATCCGGTGATTCTGGTAAGCCGTGACTGCGGTGAAACGTGTCTCCGGGAAGGAGAAGCTCTTGAAGTTCTCGTATCGAGGATCGGGCAAGGAACCCACTGGTAAAGGC
Source organism: Cecidostiba fungosa (assembly GCA_900474305.1). Lineage (NCBI taxonomy): Eukaryota > Metazoa > Arthropoda > Insecta > Hymenoptera > Pteromalidae > Cecidostiba > Cecidostiba fungosa. The sequence continues at coordinate 55,122 of UCOJ01000860.1, read as the reverse complement.
CGAACTATCACGTGGCAGCGAGGCTGGTACCGGTGCATCGAGTTCAGGATTATCTGTGAGGAAAGAAGAAGAAAAAAAATCGTTGGTGCTGAGAGGGGAGAGCATAACATCTGGGGAGAAGAGGAGCAGATTTATCGTCGAGGAGAGACGATGACGAATAATGAGAAAGAGAGAGAGAGAAGAGATGACATCCCCCGCGGGACGAATAAAACGAGCGGAAAAAGATGGGACGCGTATGCGGCTCGTAAAGTTTAACGCGAGAAGCTTGCGTCCTCTGCGTGATGCTTGTGTATGTCATATGCGGTCGCTATATATATGTAAGCGTTTGAATTTTTCAACTATATTTTATAGAAATGTATTATAATTAGGAAAAATCGATGCGTTACACGGAAAATTCTGTATACTGACTAATTAGTCGAGTATCTGTGTGTGTTTCTAAAGACACATTTTCAAATTCTCTCTCGTTGTGTCATTATAGGCGCGTGCAGTCGTCCTCGAAAAAAAGTGTAATTACTTTGGCAATTAGGACCGGGCGTGTGCTCACGCGTGCGTGTGGCCCGCTGTCAAACCGTCGGATTTTTTTCTATCCTCGAAAGCTCCGGGATTATAATATATCTCCCTCGCGGCTTTTTGCCTTCTCTTTCGAGCTTACAAAGTGTCAATTAAGCGCCGCGCGTGGAATTCCGTTCTGCCACGCCTGTGATGTGAATAAATTAATGAAACGTATAAAGAACGACGAGGTGAATCGAAGCGCATATATTAAAAGTAGGCCGAAGCTGAGTTTCGCTGACTCTAGCTAATTCTTGCCGCGCGGTTATTTGTTTACGAATTCCGCACGTTCGTCTTTGCGACGATGTATTATGCACTTCTCGACGCGAAGAGGACGCGCATAACGATGTCGTATTGTAAAAATGCAAGAAGACAGAAAAATATAAGCGCGTAATAATTTAAACCGACCCAAGAGAACGAGCTCGTATCTCAGGTCAATTAAGGCGAAGTCGTCCGGAACGACAAACACATGCGGCGGCCGACGGCGTATAGCGCATCTAATAAAATTCTATAAATACGGCGAAATGCAGCGAAATTTCGACTCGTGCCTAGAGGTATAATGCGACGCAAATTGTAAATTGTTTATAGAGGGAGGTTTATGTGATAAGAGAAAATTCTTACGTGTCCGTTATCGTCGAGCTGGTTGTTGGTGAGCTTGAGCTTGTCGAAGGAGACGGGCTGTTTCATCCAGTGGGCACCGGTCGCTGGACTGTCCGGATGCCAATGCATTCGAGGTGGTGATACTGGATCCGCTCGACCCGCTACTACCCAGGCACTACTGTGAAACGCGTACCTGTAGCGCTTGTCGTCGCAGGGCACGAAGTCCATTATCAGGATGTACTCCGTGTTTGGTTCCAGGCCGAACAGGCGGATCTTGGCGAAATGGATAACGATTTGCGTATATTATAACTGATTGAATTTTTTTGTGATTCGTTTGAAACTCACGTTTGAAAAAATCAGAGAGAATGCAATTGAATAATACGTACGATTTAAAAAAATGTAATTTAATCGCTTGACTCGCAAGTTCGAAATTTAAAAAAAGCTCGAATGGAAGCTTTATTTCATCTTTACATAATAATCATACCTGGAAAGTAGGAAACATGCGTCGTCCAGCCTTAGTAACAATCATCTCAGTACCAAGCTGATGAAACTCTTCCCAAAGTGGCCTAGCCTCAAGAGCACCGCCGGCTCCAAGTAACGCCGGATGCAACGGTTTCTTGCTCTGTCCGGTCTCCTCCTCACTGTTATTCTCACCCCCAGAGCTTTCGGTCCTCCTGTTATTATTGTTATCATTGCTACTCGCGTTAACAATTCCAAGCGTCGTCACAGCACTTGCACTGTTGCTACTACTGTCTGTCAAACTCGTCGGCGAGGGTGGTTTCTTCGCATTGCTACCGGCTGTCTGTAGACAAGCTGCAATCAATTCATCCAATACGTATATAAGGTGAACGATCGGAATATCACACACGCCCCTTCGATTTTTTCGGAACTCGGTCGCCGCGCGGCTAAAAAAGAAGCCGGCGGCGAGCTCGAGAGAGTTAAACTTGGCTGATGTCTTCTCAGCTGCATCGTCGCAGAGAGCAAAAAGAAATAGTAATATATAATAGCGAACCTTCCATTTGCTGCATCGGCGAAGGCAACGCGAGGACCTGCTGCTGCTGCTGTTGTCCGATCCACTGCTGATGATAGCAGCAGTCTGCAGCAAGTTGCTCGTGTGTCTGCTGCTGCTGCTGTGACTGCATGATTCTTCTCTCCTCTTCTCAAATTAAACACACACGCGACGATCGGTGACGATAGATAATCGAGAGGAGAGAGAGAGAGACTATAATACAACTAGCACCTCTCTAACACGATCCCATTATCGCCTGAGCGAAAGTTCGCCAACAGGTCACGTCAACGGTACTGATCGAGCTTGCGGAGAGACGAAGACCGAGGGAGAGAGAAAGAGAGAGTTGCTGCTGTCGGGGTGAGCTCCGCCGGTAGACTACTAGCCTTATCATCGCTCCATCATTCTCTCTTCCTTCGCTCCTTTCATCTAGCACACACGAGGGGAGATTTTTCCGAGCTTCGGCTATAGGAGGAGTTCCAAACTGGCGCCTCCCACGCGACACACGTATACACGCTGGACCACTAGCTATGCGTGGGCGGAGCCTCATCTCTCTCTCTATATCATACGCAAGCTTATGGACCCGATTATGCTGAATATATATATAGGTGTCTTCTTATTACATTTTCGAAAATTTTATTCGCCAGTGTGCGGGTGCAGTATATAAGCTATTTGGAACAAGCGCGCGATTTTCGACTATCAATCCGTCGTTGTGCGCTAGCGATTGCGAATTATTACGACACTTTGCCACTCGACACTGCGTTTGTATTCTGGCGGATTATGTAAAATGTCGGGATTTCTTTCTTCTTTTTTTTCTTCTTTTGTTCGTCGAGCGGTTATATATGTGTATGTATATATACACTCGCCACTGGCCATTTTGCGGGTTCAACTGCCTCTGTGTGAAGCTTTTTTGGCTGGTGTGCCAGATGAGGCGGGGATATAAACGTTGGCCCGGGGAGCCTCCCAACAAATTAGTAGACATTACTTGGCAAGAGGACAATGCGACGGCTTTTCTCGTTGCTTTTTTATATGCGACGTTTACGATGCGCCGGATGCTTCTCTCGCTGCTTCAGCTGCTTCTGTTGCGGTTGTGAGATGCGAGCTTGCGATAGTGATCGGTTGTTGAGCTTTTGTTGGGATTGAAGTTTTTTGGAGATGAGATGTTGATGAAGAAGGGATAGTAGTCCACAGTGGTTTTGCTGTAGTTTAAGTGGGTGGACGTTTGGAAAAATTCGAATCATTTTAATTTGAATGTATGATTTTTTTTATTGAGGAGACATACCGATACTTTCTATACGAAGACTAGCACAATTTAAGAAGAGGTTTATTTTAGATCTTCATGTAATGTCTCTGAATAACATAAATTTATTTAGGTCTCTATGAACTTGTGGTTCTATTCATGTGATACCTCAAGTGGCTCAAGTTTACTTTGTTACTGTAATAATAGCAAATTAAAATAGGCCTCTTTTGAATTGTGCTAGAAAGCAAAGGGAAGTCTTATGGAAAGTGTCTTCTCGTATAAGTACGATTTAAAAAATCTTTATGATTTATTGAATCAATTGTTTTCAACCAAATGAGAGGAATTTGTTAAGATAAAGTCTTTTTTTGTGAGTCCATTCAAGCAATTACCGATACCAAAATATAATGTTGACGCAGCATTAATAACAAAAAACTATAGACTCTCAAAAATGGGTTCTTATTTAGCTTTACTTGAAAGTTTTTAATTATTACTAAAATTATTAGCACCTTCCTCATTTGAAACAAAAACTTGAGGATAGCAAATTTTACTGTAAAAAGTATTATCAGTAAAAATAGATACCTAACTGCTCTATAAAAAAGATCTAATAAAACTGCTTTAACATACATTTCAAGTAAACAAAAAATTAACTAAAACTTGACATAATTTTTGTTGTTTCTATACTAGGCAAAATAGTAACGTTAATTAAAATCAAATTCCAAAGAATACTTTTTGACCATATTATAGAAGGATTATTCAACTCAAGTGAATTTTTTGAATATAGGATTAAAAACATATTACGTTGAAGAGGAACACATTAAAAATGCATTGTGCGCAACGATTAATATAAATATACAGAACGAAACACGCTCTAAATAAATGCTTATATTTTGCAACCTTGTTTTTCATTCCATTTTACTCTGCGAACCTCAACAACAAAGCGCAAACCGATCGGTCGACATTTTTTTCAATAATTATTTTGAATTGCTCCATTTAGACGTCGACATATTTTCTCGTATCAGAGGTGAAACATTCTCGCCTCGAGTTTGAAAGAATCAGAAGAATGTATACAGCTCTGCCATCTTCACGGAGAGCTTTGGTACTACAATTCGCGTCGCGAAGATCGTTATCATATGTCAGTAACGTTCTTTTCATATACGATGACGACGATCGATTTTTCGTATTATCATTTTTCACCCTATCATGACTATGAAATTCCTTCCGAGCGATATGAAACAAAAAGAATTACTATTTTAAAAAGGCGATAGTGGTAATATAGAATACAAATATGCTGATGTCCATAGTGCCTTTATTTTTCACTGCACCACTCTCATACAGTCTCAAGTCTTATACAATAATAAAACACATTTGCAACACGATACACAGTGCTCTCAAAAAAAGTGTCCTCCATGCGATATATACCTAATACATATCGAGTATGTTTTGCTCGAGTTTTCGCACAATTCACATTTATTGCGCGCTGCAACGTAATAACACACACCGCACACAATATATAGTCATCAACCTTTTTGTCTCTCCTGCAATTGAGTACCGCGTTTTTATTAATTATACTCCCAGCATCGTCTCTCGCACCTTGTTTTTTTTTTGCATTTTTTTGTTTTGTTCTGTTACATTATTATTTTTCACTGGGCTACAAATTTAAAGACAAGAACTATGTATCTCGTTAGAAAAGAAGCCTACATTTATGTATATAATAGGTATATTATTATATCTTTACGTGTGTATTATAATCAATTGGTGTATATGAGGAACGAAATTTTGATTTCGATCACTTTTGGCTACTCGGCGTAAAAAAGCTCTGAGATAAAGGAGAGAGAAAGATAGGGAGAGAGAGAGAGATTAGAGAAATAGAAGTGTAAGATAGTAAATTGTTAAGTATACATTTTGTTCTTTATCTCTTAAAACTAAACACTAAGTGTGTGTACGTGTGTGTCTGTAGTGCTTTTAAACGTTATACAATTATTCGTTCGACAAAACAATTTCGAAATATAATTCTCGGCAATTACGTGCAACTCAGATATATAATACGACATACATAATGCGCCTATTATCAATCTACCTATGGGTCATCTCGTCTATTCAATATTATAATGATACACAGAGTATATATACAAAGAACGAAAAATCTGTGCTTTTTTACACGACAATCAAAGGCTATCTGTGTGCATGTATACTTGCTTTTTTTTATTTCTTCTTTTCACTCTCCCTGTATTATCCACGTTGAATAAAATATATTGATGTTTCGCTCGATTCTTTTTTTTATTTTTGTTTATTATTGCTTGTGGGTGTGTATGTGCGAGTATATGAAAATTGAAAACGAAAATCTGCAAGCTTTCTCGCTTATTCGATGGAAGATTATGTAGTCGGTTACTACTAACTTACACGGAATCACTTTTGGTGCGTGTTTTTTTAATCATTTATTGCAGTATCTTACTACGCGCCAGTTCGAGTGCTTCTATCATGCGCAAAATCAGTGCAGCAACAATCTGTTGTATATATGTAGTACGTGAAATATGTGAAGAAGTAATTATCTTGTGTATGGAAATCGAACAGTGATTTTTTTTTGTTTTTGTTTTTTTGATAATAATACGTGTAGATAAAAATATAATTTTAGATGCACAGTAGTTGTAAAAAAAACTTGCAGTCGCAGATAAAGGGCTTCGGCGATAGAAAATTATAATAAAAAATCTGTTTTTTTTTTAGCCATTCGTCTGCGATTGACTCTTTTAATACTGAAAAAAGTGTGTATACGAGTATTGTTTGGTAGACACAGTTTGTATGTAAAAAAAACTTTTCATTCCTTTTTTTTAAAGAAATTTTCAGAAAAAAAATTATTATCAATTCGATGACGTTTGGAGAATGAAGAAATGACAGGGTAGGTTTTGAGATGAAATTTTTATTTAGAAAAAAAATAAATGTACAATGATTGGGAGCGCTTGTCTGATTAATGGTTTTTTTTCACATTCCTATAATAAGTCGTTACTGGTCGTTCACGTATTTCCTTTTTTTTTCTGTAAATACAACGGCGTCAGTATGAATGAAACTACTTGTTATACGGTGCTCAAGGAAAACGCAAGTGCTCATGTCTTGTTTTTCATGTTCAGGGGGTTTAGACTACCTTTTGAATATACGAAACGTATAGAGACGACGATGGGAATGAACGTTATACTCTCAGATGACAGAAAGACATTAGCCTGCGAACGTGGAACGATGAATGATGAGGTGTATGTATATATATATGTTGCATTTTTTTTTCTTGTAGATGAGATAAGGATGATGATAAAATGTTCGCTCGCACGGACCTTGGGATTACTATATTTTTCAGCTGTTTTATAACCCTCGTGATGATTTCACTATTTTGAACCCCGTACATTGGTATAGGTCAAATCTTTTGTTACGGACGATCCAGTCGTGGTATCCTCGAATAACCTTGAATAATAATTTATACGAATTAAAACATCATCATTGTTATTTCTGATAAAAATAGACGCGAGAATCGTAGTGGATCGTCGGTAACAAGTGTATTCTGATTCTCGTCGAAACGCATTCTCAAAGGGCTCACGGCAAAGTTCATTTCAAACGAGCGAACACACGAAATGGATTTCAATTTATTTTCGACTTTGCGCTCGTTTGAAATCACTTTAACACAGTTTGCCTGGACCTTCTTTTCCTCAACGCGAAAACGTTCAATATTTTGTGATGACGCTTTTAATATATATATAATATAATTAATCCTTCACTAATACATTTTTTAGCCTACAACGATCTCAACCTTTTCTTATTACGTTCCAGGGAAAAATTGTCTCGAGTTTTTTTTTACTTCAATCAGTTTAATATGTTAACTCTATAATGGTCTCTCTGACTATACATTGACAAAGACCTTGCATTAGCGTAACTATGAATCGTGTTTTTTTTTTGTTTTGGAGTAATATTTAAATTCAGTTTTTTGTATAAAAAAAGGAATTTATCAGGAGAATTTGAGAAAGCTGTATTTAAATTGTCTGTTCTTTTTTTCTTTTTAATCATATTTATGTTTAAATGTGTATATGAATTACAACCGAAAAAAATAACAGGTGCGCCCATTGCTAGCATTTGGCGCATCGCAGCTGTATACGTGCAAAGTAACATCGCTGCCGCGGAATTTTTTTCCTCTCTTGTAATCGCAAGTTTATGCCTATGTTTTTGTGTGTATTTCTGTGTGAGTAAAAGAATAGAGCTTCGGGCAGGTGATATTCAGAAGAGTTACAATGACATCTACGTTCTCGCGATAATAGCAAAAGAAAAAGGACTCGATCGTTTCGCGACTACAAAGAAACGGCGAGAGCGAGCACCTATAGCCGCCGCATGCTTTCCCTTTGTTCACGAGCGACATCGAGAGACTACGTATTACATCTAAATAGCTATATCCAAAGGAAACATCTTTTGCTCAAAGCGCTCGTCATCTTTTCCTCGAATTTTTTGTTGTCCGACTAAAATGAATTAATACGCTACTTTAGAATAGATAACAACTATACAAGAGCCTCCTGGCTTTTCGAATCTTCGTTTTTTGTTTTGCATCTCTTGAGCGCACGCGCGCGTATATAATAAACACTTGTCACCGCCACACACTTCAATCATTGCGCTTCCTGAAGGCCACCTACTCGAACATGCAAAATAATAAAAAAGCTTCTCGTTTAATAAAGTCGACGTCGCGTCGGATTTCTTGCTCAGACGATGATGCGAATCAAAGATTAAAATATTTATGTCAAAAACGTTTGCCAAAGCTCTAAAAGACAATTACAATGATGCTTATATCCAGAAGTGACTTCTGCATTATATCATTGCTTTCATGGATGGCTTCGCGCAGGTGTTTGTTTTGTGTTTTTGTGATCATCATTATTTTCTTTTATGAATGTACTTTGTAGTAGTAGACTTTTAATTACTCTTTCTTACAAGGACTTAAGAGTCTTAAAGGACGATGGAATTTCTTGGCTGGGGCTGGGAGGAGTCAGGGGGAGAGAAAGAGAGGTCTTAAGATCCTAAGTGTCGCGTTCGAACAATATCTACTCGGTCGTTTCACTTCTTTTTGTTCGTGTTGTTGGCGCCGCGTGGCGGCGTGACCGGCCGCCCAGCGTTCAGGCCACCGTACGTGAATTTCCTCTTGTCAGCTGGCTTCAGAATCTGGAAACTGCACATGAGCGTCTCGTCCACGGACATCATGGCGCCTGCATTGTCGAACTCACCACAGTAGTTGGGCGCCGAGAACAACGTGACCAACTGTCGCTTAGCAAAGAACTCGTAGCCATCTTCGACAACCTGCGCGAGACGAACGTGCAAATCAAAACACTGACGCTTACGAATGTGTTACGTTTTGAAAATTGAACTGTAACGTACCTGATGCGCACGACAAATAAGGTCGAAATCATGTTTGTGAAGGAATTTGGCCACGACTTCGGCACCAAACGTGAAGGAGACACCACGATCGTTTTCGCCCCAGCCCATCGTATCTTTGTCTGGATCCGACCAGAGCAGATCGCAGAGCAGGCCCTGATCGGGAACGTCGGTGGGCCGCATGATGCGCCTGATCTGTTCCATACTCTGGAGATCGGGACTCAAGCCGCCATGACAGCAGAAAATTTTCTCGTCCACGATCGCCGCAACTGGCAAGCAGTTGAAGCAGTCTGTGAAGGTTTTCCACAATTTGATGTTGTAGCGACGTTTGCCTGAGGAAAATTCATCAATCATTGTAAATTGAGTCCTGCTTTGCATGTCTGTTGGACAGAGATTAAAATAGCTTACATTCATCGTAGAAACCATATATCCTGTTGATGGATGCACATTCATGATTTCCTCTGAGCAGGAAGAAATTCTCTGGATACTTGATCTTGTAGGCGAGGAGGAGGCAAATGGTTTCTAACGACTGCTTTCCTCTGTCAACATAATCACCTAGGAAGAGGTAATTGCTCTCTGGAGGGAAGCTTCCGTACTCAAAGAGTCGGAGCAGGTCATAGTATTGTCCATGAATGTCACCTACAAAGACAACATGAGTAAACAAAAGCATACACGCAGAGCACTCTGAGTCATCGAGTAGTAGAGCTTACCGCATATCTTGAGGGGTGCCTCGAGCTCCAGAAGAATGGGCTGCGATAGAAAAATTTCACGGGACTTGAGGCAGAGTCCTCGAATCTCTCCCTCTGTTAACTGAACATTTTTGCCTGGTCGCGCTCCTCTCACTGAAATGGTTAAACATTGTTTGTTCTCTATACATTGACAATGGGAGTAGCATCAGGGACTATTGTACTGGACAGGCAGTCGTAACCAGTTCTCAGCACAGTGTAAACAAGCTATTGCAAAGGAAGGTAGAGTAGTATGTGTATAGGCATCAGCAGAACAAGGCAAAGTAGAAGAAGAAGAAGAAACGTATGACTCGTCCGCCTAAATTTATAACCCCCGTCCGAGATGGCGAGGGGAAGAGTCGGAGTGAGAGAGGAGGAAGTTGCGTAAGTCAGTGGCTCGTCCTCGTGGTTTGGTCGCAGCATCAGAAGGTAGGAAAGTGTGTTCAAGGGCCGATCGTGCCCTTGACACGTTTCGGCGGTACGGCTGACACGAGAGAGCATCGAAGAGTGAGAAATCGGGAGAGGAGAGTCGGTCGGTGTTCGCAGTTGGCAGTTGTGGTGGCCTGTACGATGGGGAGTGGGAGGGAGATAAAGATGGAGCGCGTGTACTTAGAGACTCTCGCGCGTATATAGAGGCAATGATCTCTCTACGACACTGCAGCAATACGCGAGCAAGGAGTACACTACTACTATTACTACTACTTGCACAAAATTGGAGTCGCGCATATATAAGTATGGAGGGGCAGGGGGGAGAGAGAGACTGCTGGCTACTCACCTTCCAAGAGTCGCGCGATTATGTTGTCGATGTTGAGTTTCTCGAGTTCAGACATGGGGCCGGTGTGTTGTTTTCACTTCGTGCTCGATGTCTGTACAGCTCTTGGACAGTTGAAGAAGACGGAGACCGAGAGAGAGGAGAAAACTCGTTCCGGAACAAGTGCACTGCACACTCGGAGGGGCTCACACGCACACAGGGGGGAGAGAGGAGAGCGCGCGCGCGCGCGAAAAAACGGGGCTACTTGCTGCTATACTGCAATGATGCTGGGCTTGGTCTCTCTCTCTCTCTCTTGATGCGTGTGTGTAATATAACTTCTCGGAGTCCCTCGTGGCGGCGGCGGCGGCGGATGCGTGATGGCCGATTCGCGCACACTACTAAACTCTCAATCTCTCTCTCTCTGCACGACGACGTCAATCGAAGTAGGAAGAGACGACTCCGCGACACACAGATAGCACTCGATAAAATGAGGCGCTATAACTACGCTACTTCGCCGCTCGCTACTCCAGGGGCCAGCTTATCTTCTCTCTTATTATTGCAGTACACACGAGCGCGCGCGCGCCAAGCCCGAGCCAACGGTGTACTTCGTCGAAGCACCCACAACGCCGCTCTCCCTGCACGATCTCTCTCTCCGCTGCTGCTGCTGTACAAGACACAAGGTACCCGCAATGGCCGCCCCGGACACAGAAGCACACTCGTGGCTCTCGCTCTCTCTCTCTCTCGCACGCAGTCCGCACTCCGCCGTTCTGCTGCTCAGGCTCGTCTACGCCACTACGCCTCTACACCTCGTCTGCGCTTCTTGCTATACCAGCCACATATACATATATCTCATATATAGGTACCATACTGCCGCGGCATCTACGCGGCCGCGCGCGCGCGCCTGCGCCCTTTTCAGCTCTCTCGCGGTGAAAATCGTTCCGCGATCCGGTTCCTACATTCTAACTTGATTAACTTCAGATTGTACTCTGTTTGCGAAATTTAAAGGTCTTTTACACTCTCGATTGCGTTACTTTGTTTATCTACCGACTCTTGAGAATGAGTGAAAATCAACTTTTGAATTTTTCATAAGCTATTATAGCTAGAAAACCGAGTGCCGAAACGTGTCCGAAAATCATTCAAATCCTCGAGCGTTCGATTTGAAATTGGCCTTTGGACAACTTCAGGCGCATCGAGCGCGCATATAGTATACCTATTCATTTTCCCTTTTTCCGTTTGGATCTCTCGCTATATTTGAGTTCCGCGAGTTCGTTAGACTAGCTTTGTTCAACATACATACCTACTTGCGAAAGCCGTTGTGTGTATATGCGGTATATATTGCCGCCAATCAGCTGTATATCAACTGTTTTTTTAACATTCAAGCAGGGATTTCAACAGTAAAATGCCTGAATTGGGAGTGAGTATCAGACGTCCGAGCTGTTAATTATTCTTTTGCCTTTATTTTGACTCGACGAGATGCTCGCGCTAAATAGGTTACTGTGTTTTTCTCCTATCTCGACTGTGGGCGATTATCAGTTTTCAAATTGAAATTTCTTTGTTATCCTTTCATTGTTCGCTCCGTTGTTCGATATTATCGGTGCATGTACAGTCTGAACATTGTGTAAATAAATGTTGTCTATTGATTTTGCACTTGAGTTCTTGACAGGCTGACAATATTTCATTGTTGTTTACTTTTTGCTACAGTTAAATGGTAAACTTGCCACCGAGAATGGCAGTGCGGAGCCAAGTGTCACACTGGAGGAATCTCCTCCTAATTCACCACCGATTGAAGTACACTTTGAACCGGTAGTTCAGCTGCCCTTGGTTGAAGTATCCACAAATGAAGAGGAAGAGCAAGAGCTCATAAAACTGTAAGTTTTGTGCCGGATCGTAAATTAAATAAAATTTTTGTATTTAGATTCTACGCTTAATTTCTATTCTATAACTGCAGAAGAGCGAAGCTGTATCGTTATGATACAAGTGACACTCCAGCAGAATGGAAAGAAAGAGGAACAGGAGAAGCTAAGCTTTTGAGGCACAAAACAAAAAATACCGTCAGAGTTGTGATGAGACGGGACAAGACTTTGAAAATTTGTGCAAATCACTTTGTTTGGCCCTATATGGAACTAAATCCCAACTGTGGCAGTGACCGTGCCTGGGTCTGGAGCGCACTTGCAGATTTTGCAGATGAACAGCCAAAGCCACAGCTACTCGCTATTAAATTTGCCAACGTTGAGAGTAATTATCCTCAGTTTTTCAAAGGAATCATTCTAGTGTACGTTTACTTACTTGTTAATTTCTTTGCAGATGCAAAGCTGTGGAAAGAGGCATTTGAAAAAGCAAAGAAGATAGTAGAGTCCGAGTGTGAAGCGTACATTGGCAAACCTGATTCAGATCAGGAGAGTGAAGCAAGTGGCTCTGATAGTGAAGAGGAAACCGACTCCAAAACACAAGGCAAAGAAAAATCTTCTACGAATTCAAACAGAGAAGATAATGCACATTCCAAAGAAGGAACGAGTACCAGCTCAGAAGTTACAACAGCCACTGAGGATGTGACAAAAGATCTCACGAATTTAAAAGTTAAGGAAGAAGAGTAAGTGTTTTCTTAGAGTAAATAATGACTAATAATACCGCAAAGTAACTGAAACTCCACTCTTTGGTGGAGTAACAATAACATTCCTGTTGATGCGCACAATTTAAGAAACAAGATGAAATTCGAGATAAAAACGCAAAATAGTATTTTAGAAAGAAATACATCGGTAAATGAAATTCCTAGTACCAAAAGAATTTTTTTATTGCATGAAAATTGTCAGTTGTGTAACATGTTTAGGTAATGATTCATTAATTTTATATGTAAGAACGATATTTATACCGATATTGTACATGATATATGTGATTTTTAAAACAACTATGCAGTATGATGAACGTAGAATCTTCAGTGGCTAGTGATTGCTGAATTATAAGCATACTACATTGTAAAATGATAAAAGTAAGAAATAATAAATGCGATAATACTTTGTAAAGTTGCTTGAATTTTCATGATAGTATCCTGCTGTATTATTATTATCATTATTTTTTTTGTCCACTTTTAGAGAAAATCGGTACAAATTAGGAACCTTGGAAACTGTATCACAAACGTGTAAAAATTTAGGCGAGTCGTTTCTAAGTACTTTTGAGCGTGTGTAACAACGACTACCCCGATAGAACTACACTCAAACGTGCTTAAAATAACATTACACCAACGAATCAGCTGGCGTTTGGTCCTGAAAATTCGATTCTCACAAACTTGTCCAGAGATAAAAGCTAATTACTATAAAACTCAAACTCGAATCGAATATGTCTGTGCTTCTCTCCGCCCATTTCGTTCTAATTTATTATAGTTCATCTCTGTGAGTAAACGACTGTAAAATGTTCCTTCTCTCCTCCATTGTTCGCTTCTTATCGCTCGACAATTTTCCCTTCAGTAGACCTTCGATTCTAGTGTGTTCAGTCTGAACGAAGACGTCGCCTCGTTCCAATATTCTCTCCATGGTTTTCACGTAGACCTTAGCTGCAGGACGATGTTCCTCTGGTAGGGTATCCTCGAACACCTTCGCCTTGTTCAAGATTTCCTAAAAGGTAAAAAATAATTTAGCATATATATTAACTCAACAAAATTTTTCTGTTTTTTCAAGTAGTACAACTCACCTGCCGGTCTTTCTCACTAGAAGTCCTAAACTCCTCGGCTAGTCTGTCCAGCTTCTCGACACAACCGGGCAGTCCCAGATACACTCCAGACTTCTTTTTAACGAATCTCTTGATATTGTCAGCGGTGAAATCGGCGTCGGTCTCAGCGACGAATTTGTAAGGCTCAGTTTTTCCCTGTATGAAAAGCAGAACGACCGGGTAGTCGTCCTTGCTTATACCATAGCGTTGAGCCAGTTCCGAATTGTCCTTGTTACCGAAGTCCTTGACTCCAACCTCGGCTACCAGGAGGTCCATTGAGTCTCGGCTGGTCGAAGCTACTTTGGAAAACTCCTCGTGTTTCTCGCCGTAAGGGAAAGCTACGTCGAACTTGATGACGGCTGCTTTGAATTTTGGAATGATCTGAAAAAAATATATTTTTTTAAATTATCGTATAAACAGTATAACTAATATATATTTGTAAAAAACGATGGAAGTACCTTGTCGAAGGTGTAGGAGTTGAGCTGTACGCAAGCCCTGCAGTCATCGGCGGCGGAAAACTCCATCTCAGTACAGAAAGCCACGAGGGCGGAGATGATGGTCAGAAAGACTCGACGCATCATTGCAGACTATATGTTACCTCGTTCAGTTTTAAACGCTTCGAAGGTGCATCGACTCGCACCTATGTAGTGTTGACTCTCGTCGTTAGGACCTTTAGCGCTAACTTATACAGGTGCTAAGTACAAAAATCGTCTGCTCCTCAACGCACGAATATAATGTATAATTCGTAACAAAATTTTTTTTAAATCGAGTGGAATATTGTATAGATAAAGTAAGAAACAAGGCACAAGGGAAGCAATGTAAAAGCAGGAGACGGGAGATTATATCCCAGCACTAACCTAAAAAAAGCGAAGGACGCTGAAAAAGCTCTTTCTCTGTGTCTCCGGTCGACGAGCCAAACACACATAGATGGAGTTTGCGCGAGAAGCCTCGAATCAGAGGCGGCCACGACCAGGACGAAAACGGCCGACTAAAAACGAGCGCCGTTGTATACAATATATACTACTACCACCATATCACACCAACCCCAAGTAGTAATGTCCCTGCATAGTCAGACGACGCATTGTAAGCTGAGAAAAAAAACTTATGCGCAATGGGGATGATACTATACTGTATTGTATACTATGTGATATCGCACTTATTGTATTAGCGACGTTTTTGCTGTCTATTCGATTATATATTTGCGGGACAGAATGAGTGAGAGAGAGAGACAGTTATGTAAAGGCGCACGACGACGCGGTGTTATATACTTAAATTCTCGCACTCTCTCTAAACACGGGCTTTATGAAACTCATATCAGCAATTACTCGATTACGTAAACGGACGCCTTACGCGCTGACGCTTTTTTTTATTTATCTTTTTTTTCCACCTTCTCTGCGAGCCTGTGTATACAACGATGACGGTATATCACCAAAAAAGAAACAAAAAATAATGTATATATATATAATTATATATATATTTTGTATTACAAAATTATGATGGTCTCGGTATATATGTATAATGTACATGCGATGCGGAACCTCATTATCATGAATTTGAATATGCGCGCGCGCTCGATTTTGAATTTCCATAATCATCATCAGCTGGCGACGTCCTCGTCCGACCTTCCGTTGATGATGTCGTCGGTACTTGCGCAAGCAGATTTTCTCGAGGAATTATTCTGGTAGTCTCGGAACAATTGCTCCTCCTCCAGGAAGTAGCTTCGCAGTCGAATGAACTTTTGGCACTGTTCCGCTGTTTTTGTCATGTGCAGTGGAAGAAGAAATAAAAGATTTTTCACAAAAGAATATTATATATAGGTATATATAAAATATAAAAATCGAGTGTGCGAGAGCAGTATACCGTGAAGCGTCTCGACGTCGTCGAGTCTGCCGCCAAAGTCTTTTGGAAGACACTCGGGTGGAATGTACTGATAAACGTCGGATACGTCGCCGGTGTGCAAGTGCAGCTGTAAAGAGAGAGAAAAGAGTATGATAATAATAATATAAAATAAAAATCGAGGTCAGTTATAATAAATCTTATAGCTCTCGAAACCGCGAGTGCCTCTGTATGTCTAATAAAAGAAGGACTAAAAATTCGGTCAGACACTGATATCGAGATATAGGTAATCGATATAGAGATGACCTGCATGTATATGTACACACTATACTTCTGTATCACAACACGTGTAGTATAACATCACACATTTCTGTTATAAATAAAAAGAACGTACGATTTCGAAGAGTTCCTTCTTCATGAAGGGCTTGACGAGCGAGATAACCTTGTCGATGAACCAGACGCAGTTGAGCACGTGGATGGCCTTGAGACGAATCGGCATGGCTTCTTGGAGATATTCGAAAAATCGACGAAGGTTACCTATGGAAACGCGTAAAAGGTGACCGGGACGGACACCTCGCATGTCGAAGAGGAAGATGTGGCCGGGGACGCAACCCTCGGTGTAGAGGTTTGAGTCGACTGTCATCAGGAGAGCAGCCACCGCGTCGTTGAACATGTAACTCGAGGAGTTGTAGTTCTTCAGGGAGTGGTAGATTATGCGGTAGCCTTCTGGAGTTGGTTTTGGAAGCTCGATGTAGTACCTGGTTTTGAATTTTGTTGAAAAAATTGGTAGTTTTTTATTATAATATTTTCTATTTCATTACTAACATATGGTTTATTTTAGTAAAGATGTTATTACTATCTATTTTCCTCAGCCAAGATAATATTAAAATTAACATGACAAGCCGTACTAGTGAATTTTTAACGAAATCTATTGTAACTCCGATAAAGGATATATAGAATTGTAAATCACGTCGAAAGATGAATTATGCAAAATTAACATTACAATATATCAAAGAAATTTGAAAAATAAATAACTTACGTGACTTTCAAGTTCTGCTGGTGATGTTCCAACAGCACATCCCTTTTCTTAAAAAAGTCCGGCACATCACGTCGCATCTTGTAGTAGATATTCATGCACTTGAGGGTCGCGCTCTTGTCATAGTAGCAACTGTGTGCGAATATAGCAAGTTGCTCAGCCGGTATTTTACCGAGAGACCGTTCGATTCCCCAGGACTCGAGCTCCTCCAGAAGATCGTCCGTTATCTCCGGCCATCGAGACTTGGATTCGCTTATGTCGTGGCCAAGCTTCATGTTTGGTCTCATAATACCATTTCCTTTTGTTGTTGTATACTATACTCGGCTTTACCTGCACAAAATTTTTTTTTCGTTTGAATAAGTTTTCGTTTGTCCTCCTTTCCTATATCGACTTATTTGCGCTTATCTTGTACTTATATAGCTCTTGTGTGACTTTTGAATAAACATTCGCATTTGCATTGGCGTAAAACTTTTAAATATATATATATACGAGGATAGCACATTATTTTGACAGTATATAATGTATTCCATATTTTGCATATAATTAGCGTATGGATATAGAACAAGAGTTCGGTGCACGTCGGTGACGTTGGGAATATTTCTTGTGAAATCGATAGCAATTATTCGAAATTTGTGTAAATTGCATCCGGTAACTTGCAGTTTCAAATTACACTAATTTTTTTTCTGGATATTCCGAAACCGATTTTTAAGATACTTACTGCCTATCGATGTGGATATATTCAATCCCCAGAGTGATCCGGTATCGCCTAAAAAAAATAATTAAAGTTAATTATTATAAACGAAATACTCGACCTTATAATTCAATAGAATCATATATATCGATACACCGCTGATGCGTTTTTAACGATTTTCCTCATCACAATCAACACCGCGATCGCATACCTACTTTAAAATCGCTTTAATTTCTTTCCCAATTCTCTCAATATGTCATACAAAAACCCAATCCGATTTCCTTGCAAAAAAATTTAGAAACAAAAAAAGAAGACAAAATAACGAATAAAATCACACAACGTATATACACACACGATCTTAGTAGCCGGCGTTACGAAAGCACTCAGCAAGAAGTATAGTAGTAGTAGCCATCAGCAGCAGTAGCACAAGTTGCGGAGAGCGGCAGTAGCGTGCGTGCGCGCTTGACTTGGTCTATAATACCTACTGACGCTGCCGAACCGGCGGTCTCCGCATCAGCCGCACGATTTTTCTCCTCCTCTAATGCTCTGGCAAGTCCTCGCCTTGTACCTAACAATTTGCTCAGCTCTCTCTCTCTCGTGTGTTATTTGTTTTTGTCCGTCCCGCCGCTATTTAAAATGCGGTATTTGACACTATAACGAAGAGCCTACTCATGTATATATGCATGTGAATACTTTTTCGACCCAAGATATACATCTCCCGTGAAAATATACGATTACGCAATCTGTGTACAAGGAAGTAAAATAGACGTGTATACAGCTCTCCCTAGTAGAGAGAGAGAAAAGTGAAAGCGAGATTCTGTCGTCTGCTGTATATAGATAGAGTAAAAAAAAGACACACAGCCGTTAATTGCCGCGCATTCGATAGGTGTGTGTATACTATAAGAGAGCGCGCGCGGGAAAGGGTGTTTTGTTTTCTTTCTCTCTCACTCCGCGGCGGCGCCGTAGGCGTCGAGTACGTTCATTGATAAGCGCGTATACGAGAGCTCTCTCTCTCTCTCTCTGGCCTACACCAGCGCATGACGTCACACGCGAGCTCTTCTCGCTCTTCCAATTTTTTTTTTTTCGAATCGTCACCGACTTTTCGAGCTCCTTTCGTTTGTATACTTGTACAGATGTACAATATCGAAAAAAAGGAGTACGAGAGATGTGAATCGGATCGAAAATTGAGAGAGAGAGAGAGAGTAGGTATATAAAGTAGAATAGCCAGAGAGCTCCCTGAGCGCTGCATAACTTGCTTGCTTGCGCGATATCGGAGATAGTCGGCTGCGCATATTGATTGGTCTTTCGAAGCTTCGCTCGAGGTGGCGCTTCGGTGCTTCGAGGGAGAGAGAGAGAGAGAGAGAGAGAGAGCTCGGTGCTCTGGGGGCTGTTTTCTCTGATCGATCGCAGAGTGACCCATATAATCTAGCTCGACTCGCAATCCCCCTCCTTTTTCTTTCGCCCCACCCCACCCCTACACCTGCGCGACGCCTAGCCGAGCGCCCCCTTACGGCCGCCCTAAGCATGACTCGTCAGTGTTTAACTATATACTATCTATCTCACACACGACAGTAGAAGCAGCTTTCAGCAGAGAGACGAGAAGCTCTGTGCTCGCGAGCGCTCTCTGTCTCTCTCTCTACTTCTTTGGGGGGTAGCTCTAGTCTCGTCGTCGACGCGCGCGCGAGGATGTCGTCGTCGCTTTCCTCGGGACGATAAAGATATATATGCATATATATATACTCGCAGTGCTGCTGGGCGGGAGTGTGCAGATTGTTATAATGCCTGCTGCAGGTGTGAGTGTCCGTGCATGTGTGAAAGCTTGTATATAACTGCTGCTGCGGAAACATAACGGAGGATATAGACGACGACGACGAGCAGGCAGCAGCAGCAGCAGCAGCTTCTAGGCGCACACGTACCAGCAACCCTGGCCTGCCACAATCCTTTCGACTCGGTCATCGTAAGTCTTGTATACTACTACGAGTATACGCTCTCTTGTATTTCGACGACTGCGTGAAACTATTACTTTCTATCTAGTTCGATTATATTATCCTATATATATATATATACCAGCATTTTAGCTACTTTTCTTATTATTATTATACTATAAGATTTCTTTTTATTTTATATTATATCTCGAAAGTTTAGCTGAAATCTGCAAGCAATGACTTTTTTTTCATTATATTAACGATCTACTATAACTGCATGCGGCCACGGCTATTCTACTAGCTCTCATTCTCATCTCTGTCTGACCCATCGGGCATGTTTCTACTGCCTCTTTTCTCTCACGCCTCCCCCTCTCGCATTGATTTCCGCAGCTTTTACGATAATCGCGCGAGTATAGTATTTTTTTTTTTCAATGACGATATACATATCCCCATATATACTGCAGATTATATATATAAAACGCGTCCGTCCAACTGCAGGCCCAACTGGACCAACTAACTCTTACGCACACCTATACTCTCTTTCTCTCTCTCTCTCTCAGCAGCAGCAGTGGCATGTGACGTCTCGCCTCCCTCTCCCGCGCACGTATACCTCTCTCCGCGAGGATCAATAAGCGCCGTACGAGCTGTGTGCCGCCGCCGGCAGAGAGAATAACCCGAACGGAATAGTATCCTGCCCTTTTTTTTAGATTCTCGTGACTTTTCCCAAGCTCACAACGATTTTTCGTATTATTATTATTATCATCTCATGTATAGATATACTCCTGAATACAGTAGCTCGTATATTTTGTATACCTAATACACACACACACACACACACACACACAAGGCTCTCTCTTATCGCAAGCTCTCCGACACTATACACGCGCGCGTCTATATAGCTGGCTATATATACGCCGACGCCATTTTGCTCGGTGTGCTAGCTGCAGCCCAAAAAGCTCCGAAGAGAGAAAGACTACCTACTACTGCAATGTTCTCTCTCTCCTTCTCTATCAGCGACACAAGCAAGAAATGCTACTGCAGTAGCTTAGTAATAACATGATCCCAAGCTAGATTATATACTAATCCAAGGCCGAGTGAATTATATATCGTAACTCGATTTAGCGAGTAAAAGCTAAAGGCACAAGATGGGCCGTGCGAGATAGTCGTATACCTACACCCAGAGACTTACTACACACACATACACAGCTATAGGGGAGATCGATAGATTCGCGGGGAGGTAGCCGCGCGCGGCGCGATAAGAAGCTGCTGAGGTGTGAGAGAGGAGTATAGGAGAGAGAGAGAGTGATGTGTATTATAGCGTGAGAACTCGACGTCGTGTGCTGTTTCAGTGCTGTGGCGTCGGCGGTGGCGCGTCCACGGCACCCCAGCTGCTGGGCTCTGGCGGCAGCAGCAGCGGCGCTGCTGCAGCAGGCACCGGTGGCTCCAGATCTATCGGCAGTATGCAGGACCCCGTGCTCGAAAACATCCTCGAGGTAAGTATACACAAAATTATACACTCCCCCCCGAAAGAAACTCGAGAGAGGTAAACAAACGAACAAAAAACAAATCTCAGCAAATGCGCGAGACGGAGGCTCGCCGCGCTGACCTCGAGCGTCAGCATGCCGAAGCACAACACCACCTGCGTGAGAAGATGGCGGGCAGGTATCAGGGGCCTGAATCCGTCGAGGCGCTGCAGTCGAAGATACGTGAGCTCGAGAAGAAGACCGAGTTGCAGATGGTACGTCACGAAGAGCTCAGTCTTGAGCTGACCAGCCTGAAACGTGCTCGCAGTCGTGGACCTAGTGCACTTGGTAGTCATCATGTTACTGCTGGCACGTCATCCTCGAGCAGTACTATGCAGGCTACGGCTACTTGGCCGCCGGCCGGCTCTGATATCGACCGGATCATGGCTAAGATCGAGCAGGACAGGTACCGCACGTACGACAATTATTTTTCCCTAACTAACTAATCGATTTTTTCTCTCTTCTTGCTGTTCTTTTTTTTCTTCTTTTTTTTTACTAAAGATGAGATATACGAGATATAGTGTACACGCAAAGTGCTTTGTCGAGTCTCTCTCGCTCGCGCGCTGTGAGGATATCAGAGATACGTCTGTAATGATAATATACGTATATATATATGCTATTTTATGATATACATCTTATTATTCTTAGTCCCCCCCCCAATTAATATTTACCGCGTGCTGCCAACACACATACACACATGTTGTACACCTTGTATTACCCGCATGCTTTACTCTTGTACTTATATACCGACTACTACTACTACTCGTTCTTTTCTCTCACAGTCTCATTAGTAAAACTGGCTCATTAGAAATTGCCTGCTCTTAGAGCACCGCCGCCGAGCGCAGCGACGTTATATATCTTACACATCCACTTATGTACCTAATAATATACTTATATAGCAGCGTTATTTTTTTTCATTATATTTATACACACTTAGATAATACATAGTCGCTCTGTAGCTTCGAGACAGGCTGTGTGTAAAGCTGACCTTTCTGACACGAGGCATCGTTTGCGTTGTTTTGTGGCTTTCAGCAGCGGTAGGATCCTACACGAGCTCGACCACACGAGAGGCGGCGTAACGACGCAGCAGCCGATGTCCCAGAGCCTACTGCGGTCCAGCGCAGAGAACCTCCCGAACCTCGGACAACACCAGCATCAGCACCCGCCACATCCGCACGCCCTCAGTCTCGGTATGCAGCCATCATCTCACCTGTCTCACGTAAGTATATACCTATTGAACATTTCGAATCTGCCGCCAAAAAGTTGGCGCGAAATTCAAATTTCGTCGGGCTGCATAAGTAGTTGAATGACGATTGTGTACATGTGCAGCCGTACGCGGGCTCCCCGATGCCACTCACGCCGATGATGCCGGGCTGCCCACCTTTGACGCCGAACGGCCCACCCTACCACTACAGCGATCCAATTCCACCCGCGCCTTCGTCGCTCTCAACTAGCCAGTCCCAACCCGCCTTCCAGCAGAAGCAGCCGCATCAGTACCAACCTACTCAGCAGCAGCCGACGCAGCAGACGCACAGCAGCCACTACTCGAGCAGCCAGTACCAGGAGAGCTACCCGCACACGCAGACGTATCAGCAGCCCATCGGCCCGAGCTTGCCGACCCAGCCGACCCAGCATCCAACCTCCTCGACGTATCTGCCCACCGTTAGTCAGAGCAGCTATCAGCTCAACGGTACACAGCCGCAGAGCACGACCTTCTCGAGCCTCACTGGCGCCATCACCTCCCATCCGAGCAGCAGCTACACCAGCTCGGTCCAGCCGCAGTACAGCACCCAGCTGGGCCATCACAACTACTCCGTGCCCCAGACGAATCTGCCATCGAGTCTTGGCACTAGCCTGCAGCAGCCCTACTCGAGCTCGACCTACCACTCGACCCTCCCCGGGACCCTCAGCAGCGTGTCCCAGTCCGTGCTTCCCTTCTCCTCGACCAGTACGAGCACCTTCTCCACGGCCAACGTTGGGACCAACGCTTTCGGCAGCTCGGCTGTCACCACGGGTGAGTTATATTGCATTAGCTTTCACTTCGGCGATCAGGTACGCGATTGCAGAACTGAGACTAACGTCAAGTGTGATTCGTATTTTCAGGCTCGGGCCTGCTGCAGACGATAGGGGACCCGCTGCACGCGATGCAGCAGCTCTCCGTCCAGTCGCAGGCGAACCAGCTGCAGCAGCAGGCGATAATCCAGCAGATCCAGCAGAGTTTGCGCGCGAGCTCACCCAGCCCGGCGGGTGCGAGCAGCTCGGTGGGCCATCACTTCCTCGGGCCCCGACAGATGCCCAAGGTCCCGACGAGCATCCTGACGAACCCGCTGGACCGGCTGGACCGGCTGACGGGCACAGACGCCTCGGCTCTCGAGGGCCAGGTTGACATGCTCGACATACCGGGCAAGGGTCGCTGCTACGTCTACATCGCAAGGTTCACCTACGAGCCGTTCCAGCACTCGCCGAACGAGAACCCTGAGGCCGAGCTGCCCGTTCAGGGCGGCGACTACCTTCTCGTCTGGGGCCAGCCAGACGAGGACGGCTTCCTCGACGCGGAGACCCTCGACGGCCGGCGCGGTCTCGTCCCGGCCAACTTCGTCCAGAAGCTCGTCGGCGACGACCTGCTCGAGTTCCACCAGGCTGTCCTGGGCCTGCGCGACGTCGACGACGCCGTCTCTACGAATATACCCCAGGTATGCTCTCAGCGGCGATGACCGCTCTCATCATGAATCTTCGCTGAAGGGTGGTATGCAATATGCTCCCTCCCTCTCTCTCTTTCTCTCACTCTTCTCTCACTCACTCTTTCCTCTCTCTCATAGCTAGTACTTAGTAGTATAAAGTAGTTGTAGCATAGTCTAATCGCAGTCCTGCATCTTCTCGCCCTTTTTAGACGTTGCGCTCCTGTTCCGTTACGAATTCCAAGAGCGCAAAGAGCGCCGATTCGGGATCCCAGCAAACCCTCGAGGCTGTGAGTATTTCTCTCACTCGTTGGATACCGCCCTTCGAATTGCCCTTCGAGTTTTCATTATATATAGTTTTCATTGAACAATGTTGTGTGTCGTTGTGTATACCGTCGAATAGAAAATATTTTAATCGTCTCGGGTGTGCAGTGTTACTTGCAGGACATAGACCTGGAGCTGGCCGCCCTGGAGGAGGGTAATCGCAATCGTCAAGCCGAACTGTCCGCGTATGCGGAACTCGAACAGATCGCCGACGAAGATGAGCAAGAGCCACCAGGTATGGCCATCGCTCGGTTACAATGTGTTTTTCATAATTTTCATAATTTTCATAATTCTCATCATAAACATAAATGTGTTACACCATAATTGGGATGATTTAGTAAAAAGTGGCCGGAACGCGTAGAGTACATAAATGATCCCAATGCGATATTCTATTCATCATAATATATATAGTGCTTGTCTATTGGTTGCATGCTACATATGCGGCGCTTGTTGCCTAATATAATGCATTGCTAGGGGAGAGTTTGATGAAGTGTGAAGTGGCTAGATAAGGTAACCTGGAATATGTATAAAGCGATGGCTGGCTTGTAGAGATAGACCGTAGGCGCGACTAGAGCATATTCTAGCTACAGCTAGGCTTGTCCTGTTCTTTTTCCTTCTGAAGAAGTCTACCTGTTTTCGGACCTAGTTCCGGCGCCCCAGCATCTGACGCTCGAGCGTCAACTGAACAAGAGCGTGCTCATCGGCTGGACAGCCCCGGACAATCCTCATCAGCTCGAGTCCTATCACGTCTACGTCGACGGCGTGCTGAAGGTGACAGTCAAGGCCACCGAGCGAACCCGCGCACTCGTCGAGGGTGTCGACTCTACTCGGGTTAGTATGATTCTCAAGTTCTTCAAAACCTAGTGTGTACTCATGCCAGTGAATTGCCTGCAGACGAGCATGAACTATTGGTTGCAGCCACACCGGGTAAGCGTGCGCTCGGTGACGCACTCACGGCGAACGTCCCGCGACGCCGCCTGCACGATGGTCATCGGCAAGGACGTGGCGATTGGCCCGACGGCCGTTAAAGCTTCGAACGTTACGGCTACCTCGGCAGTGATATCCTGGCTGCCGAGCAACAGCAATCACCAGCACGTCGTATGCGTGAACAGCGTCGAGGTGCGCACCGTCAAGCCGGGCGTCTATCGGCACACGATAACCGGTCTTGCGCCCTCGACCATCTACAGGGTCACCGTCAAGGCCAAGAATCTCAGAGCCACACACTTCGAGGACCAAAACGCTCAGTCGGCCAACAGCCAAGCCTGCCACGTCCACTTCAAGACGTTGCCCAAGGGACTGCCCGATCCTCCGGTCGATATCCAGGTTTGCGCCTAGTTTCCTTCGCTTCATCGCCTCTTATTATTATGATTATTGCCCTGATTCAAGCAAGCCGCCGCGCGGATGTATACTTACCTCTTTTCTCTCACACCATTTCTTTTTTAACTCTATCTCTCTATCTATCTCTCTTCATATATCTCTGTTGTGTTGTACTACTATCATCATATACGAAATTCGATGTGATGCGTTGAATATAATATTCATTGCGCGTATAGTTAATCAAGCAGCACTTGCTCTCCTTCATTACGGCTGTGTACAACTTTCTTTTGTTTAGTCCGTCTTTCTCACATTATATATAAATACACACAAACACTATATACTGAAACTCCTAGATTTATTATGCCTCAAGATTTCAGATGAGATGGGCATAAGTAAAGTATTGCTTCATAAAGGAATTATTAAGAAAAAGCATAAAGAGCCTATGAAAACTACATTTCATTTTAGTAACTCGGAATTTTGTTCTTCAAAGGACTGGGTAAAGACATTGCATGCCTATTTTTAATTCCATATTTATCTTTTTTATCCTCTCTCTTCCACTCTCTATAAACCAGTATATATCTTACAACTCTTTCTTAATAGAAACCTGTTAACCAGCCGTCCATATATGTATATTACAAGTCTTGAGTAGCTCTCTATTATGATTACCAGGAGTCTATTATGTATATACATGCAATATTGCAGTACTATGAGATAATTTGAATTTTACCTAGGCAACTTACTGGCTTATGTTTGGCTTGACTATTATTATTCTTATTATTATTACAAGTGCAGTGCAGCAGTACATGAGATATTCTAAGATTTTGCGCACCTGCATATTTAAACTTTTGCCCGTGTCACACATAATTTTGTTCAGTCGCACAGAAGCGCACCTCTATAACGCATATACTACTACCTCTATAATCTTACTTATTTTCATATATGCAAGAAAAAAAAAAGAAATAAAGATTAGTTGAGTCTGATAGAAAATCGAAAAAAATATGATAAGATATAAGAAAAAAAAAAAAATATATATATATATATATGAGATCCGCAAGTGGCAAAGCAGGAAATAGGATAAGTCGCGAATGCTAAATGGAGCCAGGGCCCAGCGTAAGGTGCGCGGGGCTCACTCATTTGAGCGGGTGTCTGTGACTCAGGTGGAGGCTGGACCGCAGGACGGCACTTTGCTAGTGACCTGGCAGCCTGTTGCCCTAAACGGTTCGGCAGTCACCGGTTACGCGGTTTACGCCGACGGTAAAAAAGTCACGGATGTGGACAGTCCCACGGGCGACCACGCGCTAGTCGACATACACAAGCTGATGGGACTCAATCCTAAGCATATCACTGTAAGGACCAAGAGCAGGGAGAGCCAGTCCGGAGATAGCTGCGCCACAGCGATACCCTGCAGTGTCCTCAGAGGTAAATCAAACAAGCCTTGTAATCGACTAACTTATACATCAAACTCAAAATTGAACTATACGCAAACGTGTTTGCAGGTGGCCCCGTTCACATGCAGCAGCAGCAGAACATTCACAACATGCAGAACGACCCGTCACACCAGATGCACCAGCAGATGCAGGATCAGTCGGGTATGATAATGGGCCCGAGCGGTGTCATGCACGATCCCAATCAGCAGAGGATGATGGGCAACGTTGGCATGGCTTCAGGTCCTCATGGCCAACAGAGGTATTCGCAGAATCCACAATCCATACCTGCCCACATGAGGCGCCAGCATACCAGGATCGATGCCCACGGCCAGGTCATTATTGAGACTGACGAGAACTTGTCCGACAAGGAGATCTATCCCGGCCAGACCGTCTCTCAAATGGGTAACTAATTTGCGATATTTTGTACTCTGTGATGTATTGGTAATTACTACCCTTCTCTTTTTATTCCCTTATTCTATTCGCTCTATACTGCTGACTTTTTTAACCATCTCTTTTCAAGTACAGTACTAAAGGTGACACTATTTTTTCTCAATACTTTTCTTTATAATACTTACTGGAAACTCCGACGAAATTAACGAGGTATAACCATGCTTCCAAGTCTAATTATAGACACACCTAACAATATCATAATGTAAAACACGAGAGTATTTTTAGTTTACTTGGTATACTAGTGTAAGCTAGCTTTTATTTATTACAAAAAACACGAAAGAACAAAGAAACGTAAACAAAAAAGAACGGAAACACTGGGTGCGTCTATTCGTGGAGGGTTAGTCACGTACAAAAAAAAACAGTGAAATTGCTGGATTGCATGAATGCATTGGGCTCATACAGGTCCACCAGAGATAACAAAAGACTCGGCGAGCGAGGCGAACTACAGCGAAGAGGAAGGGGAAACCTCCCGACGAGGTGCTCACATGTCCCATCAGGGAAGTCCCAGCCAGCAACATCATCAGATGCAATTACAGCAGCAACAACAGCATCATCATCAGCAAATGCAGCATCATCAGCAGCAGATGCAGCATCATCAGCAACAGTATCATCAAATGCATCCACAACAGCAACAGCAGCAGATGCCACCACAGTCGCAACAACAGCAGCATCCACAGCAGCATCCGCAGCAGCATCCACAGCAACAGCAGCGTCATGGGCCGCCACCGGGTCAAGTTGGGCCAGGACCAGGTCAGCAAGGTGGCGCTAGGCCCAGCAGGCCTCAGACCACTGGTCCGAGACCTCCTCAAGACCAACAGTACTATGAACAATCACCATCAGGTATACCCAGTGGCCAAGTGCTTTCAAGTTATGTACACGTCCTGCATCAGTGTCTGGTTCTGACGCACGTCCATTCATTCATCTCTTGGTCGTCATACTTTGCGATGCTTGCTACGATCGACGGAAAAACAATTTCACGTTTGTCTTTGAAAATGTTTCTTGATCGAACGATAACAAACCTGAAATTATTTTTTTTAGCCATTTAAAACAATATCTATAATCTACAATCGCTGCTACTTACTTAAGTGTTTCTATAAACTAACGTCGTGAAAATCTGTACTCTACTTTTCTACTATACAATTACTCAAGGTTCTGACTCATTACTACCTACTGTATTTTTTACTGCACTCTTTTACTATGTGAGATACTTCGATTTATGCATTCTATCTTATTTTTTCTATGAGCTTATACAAACAAATATTATTGATGTTTTTCATTGTTGTATCGCGCAAAACACTCGACAAATCAACGATGTGCGACTTACCATCAATGTTTGTAAATTTATCACTGACTCATATTATACCTAAAACAGATTTAGATTAAAACAAAAAGACATGAATTTTCACATCAAGCATGCAGCAGACAATATGTACTTAACAAAAATTGACGAGAAAAAAAAATTTAAAAAGAATTTTTTATCGTGATATTTATTGCACGTATGGATGTTCGCCCTATATCATAACTTAGACGCACTTATAAGGTATTTTTTCCAATGGGTACACGTTAGCACATCCTAGCTCCATTGGCACAGTTGGCTCCTTTTGAATTGCGAAATCCATGAATTTTAATGAATACTATAGGGGCAGCTATCAAAACTGTGCCAAAATTGACCAAACTACAAAAGTGTAACGATACGTTATACATACGATACGATACATACATACGATATATGATACGTGTTGTATATTTTAAATTTACCACTTTAAAAATTGAGTAATATTTCTTGCAATATAAATACAATGATGATCTAATACCTTAAATTTTTTTATTTTTGATCTAAGTGTTTCTACTTTTCTATATTTTTATTATATCTATAATGTCTCGATGTTACATACTTTTCTACACTTTTTCCAAACAAATCGTCGTTGTGAACACTTTTATCGTGTATATGTATATAATATATGTAGATTCACTGTAAAAATGTTTGTACGTACTCACAATGTATTTTACAAAAAATAATGCTTGTGCAAAACTATGTATAAGACACTTCTTGATGTTCGATTTTTGTGTGGCTATATGATTACAATATATGTAGACTTATATTCATACGATTGAATTTAAATCTATATTGATCAATCAAATTATATGTTTCAATATATCGAAAATTGAAAGAGAAAAATTGAATGAATGTGTATCAAGTTCGAGTAAAATTAATGAAAATTTCTCATGCGCCGAGTATAATGAACATAGGTGTATGTGAATAATATTTTAGCTATTTCTTAGGACGAATTGTTATGATGGAGTGAATGTTGCAGAGGGAAAGTCAGACTATTCTAAATTCTGGATTTTTTTTAATGTAAAGGAGGCCAGCAAAGAAGAGGAGGACCCATGTACAGAGGAGGACCTATGAATCAGGCTCAGGCTGGTCCCCATCGTATGCCTGCAGGTGTTGGTCAACAAGCCAACAAGAGAACGCGCTGGTTCGTCGCTATTTTCGACTACAATCCGACAACTATGTCACCTAATCCGGATGCCTGCGAAGAGGAGCTACCCTTCTCTGTGAATGACATTATTAAGGTATTACATTACAGATATTCACTAACGTTTTGCCAATCGAATTTGGCGAGCTATAAGTTAAAAATGTTTATTATTCGCGCAGGTCTACGGGGACAAAGACGCCGATGGGTTCTACTGGGGCGAGTGCCACGGCAGGCGCGGATACGTACCGCACAACATGGTCGAGGAGGTGAAGGATCCGAATCAAATAGCCCAATTACAAGCTCAATCGGGTCAAGTAGGTGGTCCCACAGGTAGAAGAGGCCAGAACGATCGCTGGGGTGACATCTACGCGAGTATGCCGGTGAAGAAGATGATCGCCCTGTACGACTACGACCCACAAGAGTTGTCGCCGAACGTGGACGCCGAGGTCAGTATTATGATTAATTGTAAAAATGTACAAGCATCAGTTCAGCTCAGAGTAAGGTTTGACTTTAACTTTTATGCTGAAGCAGCAAGTGGAGCTGAGCTTCCAAACGGGGAACGAGATCTACGTCTACGGCGAGATGGACGACGACGGCTTTTACATGGGTGAGCTGGACGGAGTACGCGGTTTGGTGCCCAGCAACTTCCTTGCCGAAGCCCCTCCGGGTCAGGGTCAAGGCCCGATGGGCCCGGGAGGCCGTAGAGGCCCCGGTCCAGGACAGGGTCCCGGGGCAAGGGGACCACCTCCCCCACCTCGGGAAGCGCCCGGCCATCGCCGTAACAAAGGTAATTAGGTTTTGATATAATTTTTATTTGTCGCCCGCGCGACGCGAGCCGGCTCTGAAGGCCCAACTGCCAATTTTATGCGCAAAAACTCTACTGTAACTGTCTTGATGGGCCTATATATACTGGAGGAGGCAAGCGTCGCGCCGACGACTGCTGCTTGTCGACCCGCAACGCGCAAGCTGTTGGTTGCTTCGCAGCGTTGCTCAATCATTCCATTCGACGCCCCTACGTTATCGATCTAATTAATGTTTTTTGATTGTTCTTTGTTCTTAATAA
Source organism: Cecidostiba fungosa (assembly GCA_900474305.1). NCBI lineage: Eukaryota > Metazoa > Arthropoda > Insecta > Hymenoptera > Pteromalidae > Cecidostiba > Cecidostiba fungosa. Next base: position 24,411 of record UCOJ01000860.1, on the reverse strand, counting down.
TTGTAATCGTGTAAGTCCCATCGACGATTAAATTTTAATGATGAATGGAATGAAAAACGACAAGCAGCACTACGACATGAGACTCGATGTACCAGACGACAGGCAGCGACGGGTCGCAGAAGATTTTATATTTATCAATAACTATTTAATTCTTTAAATAGATAAATTCATTATTGAACGTAATTCCCTGCATCATCATATATATGAGTCAAAGAATCACACAACACAATGCAATCATCAAACCCAAAAAAGCAACAGCGTATTCAAACCTGTCATTTCAGACGCATAATTACTGTAATGTCATTCAATTTTTTGTCAACATATACATATATATAGAATATATGCATATATGTATGTATATAAAAAAAGTCACACGACGTTTAAAAGCATTTACAATAAGGTAATGTTTGTTGTTGGCCATCGACTGGTGACCGAAGAGCGGCGTGTGTCCCGATCCTCAAATTTTCGTCGCAAAATATACACATTTATATATATCAATTTAGCAATCAGCTTACAAATGTTTGTTTGCTTAAAATTATACCCAGAGTAAAGAGATATGTATAACACGATTGATTCACGCGTTAATTGTCACACGTATTATCAAACCATGTGTAATAATGACACTCGCTGACATTTATCATTACTTTTTTTTAAAATATTTTTACATTTATATATATTATATATATTCTTTAAGTTAGGTAAACACACGATTATTATGCAATATAAACACCAAGCTGCTTTCAGTGTATTCTATTAAGTATATTATATATATATTTATATATTTGTTCTGTCTCTATCTATCTCTATCTATCTCTGCGAGCACTATCGGCTCCATTACTTCTTTACATATATATATATATTACTCTCTCTGTCTTTTTCTACATAGTTTTTCTATATATTATATAAATACGTACGTATATACATATATACATTATGTTTATATTTAGCGATTGGTTTTGATATATATCACTCTGAATATCATATACTGCTGTGCTAAAATTCTCTATATACACACAACAGTAATGATGATGTGTATACTTTATATACTATATACTTACTATATACTCTATATATATACCGACATGATTTGTCGTCTCTGTGTGCCTGAACTGGTCGATGGTCGTCGTGTCACATGATTGTCGTTCGTGTCGTGTTGTCATGCTGGCCATTTCACAATATCTATGTTTATCAATGTCTTTTTTTAATCGTCTTTAAAACTTTTCTCTGTCTAATACTTAACAACCGCTTGATGAAAATCTTTTTCAACTAAATCTTGACTGTTTTTTTATGAACTCTATTTACACGATATTATTCCAAAGAATCCAATATCTTATTGTCTGTTGCATATACATATACGCCGCGAAGAACAGATTATTAAACTGGTACGCACCAATCGTACAAACTCTCTTTGGCGCTTCTTCATGAAAAAAATCGTAAAGTTGGTTGTAAGGAGTAGAGGTATTGCGAATTAAAAAAAAAAGAAAAAAAAACAAACAAAACAAAAAGAAAGAAATATCGTAACGAATGTAAAGCAAAGTGCTATCATGTTTGATGTAAAGTAATTATTTTAAATGTAATTGACGAATTCAATAACTTTGTCGAGTAAATTTGCTGTTGATGAAGTAACTCTCAGAGTCACACGTATAAGAGTAATTGTCAAAACGACCGTGTAATTGCATTGCGTAAAGTACCTACTATACATGTATACATATATACATATACGTACAAAGTGCATAACGGTACATAAAAGCGCGCAATTAAGAGAGATGTGTACACTTGGTGCGAGATTAAAATCATGATTATAGAGAAAGAGCAATGAAACTGCCGTAAAATGGGCAAAAGTGAGAAATGCGCCAAGGGAATGACAACACGGTTCTGTTCTCTTCTCTGTTGCTAGATGCCTGCATTGTGCCTGTGTCTGTCCCTGTCTGTCACTTAGACTCTAGACAACTACAACAACCACTAATGAACAACCAACAACCACATCAACTACAACAATATCAACAAAACAATCCACCGCATCTAGCGTACCAACAAGCGAATCACCATAGCTACACGACCGTTACCACGTCCAATCAACATGGGCCCGGTCATCCGCCTAACCAAGGCGGACCCATGGGTCCCCATAATCAGCCTGGCCAAATGCCGCCCCATATGCAGCAACAGGTGAGTGCACATTTCCTCCTGAACGAAATCTCTCTATCTCTCTGCCTTTATCTATCTATCTATCTCTCCCTTATATCTCTATATACTATCCCTTCTCGCTCCTCTATATACTCTTCTTTTCTCTCGATATATCTATATCTATCTCTCTGACGAGTGATGCTGCCGAAAGTCGATTGAATGATCTTGAATTTTTGTCGTTTTTTGATTTTTTAATTTTTTTTTTCACACGTAACGCTGTGTCGATGTATCACCCATAGTGTTTGGAAAAATTTGGAGTTTCGCACTACAGAGCTCGTGGAAAATTTTCTCTGAAAGCAAAAACCAACGATTCTCTGCATACATGTCAGTGTATATTGGAAAGAATTTTTCACTGCGTCATAAAATTAACTATATTTTCTTTCTTGAAAGTCGACAAAAAGAAATGATTGAAAGAAATAACATGGGTGTTTGCATTATCGAAAAGGCAATTATGTATACGCACTTTTCTCGGCGGTAGAACGAAAATCAAAGCGACTCAAGTTTGCTCGCACTGTGTACCAATAATGCATGCGATATGGTTTTTCGGTTTATTCATCAGCAAAGGGTGGCTATTTTTTATTTTTACCATTTTTTTCTACATATACATACAACGAAGTGTTTTATACAAGAATGACTATATATATTAAAGAGATTTTTTTTGTACTGCGTAAAAATGATTGTCGCTTTTCCACAGCAAAACTTAGGAAACTGAACAAAAGTATTTTTCATACGCTTGCTTTGGTGTATCATATATAAAGCAACTATATCTGCATAGTAAAGATTACGAACGAACAAAAAAATTGCTGTTGAAATGCTCTCAAACGATTTGAGTCTATAATTTTTGCATATATCACTCATGAGTATATAAACAAGATCAAGTTCTCCTATGCTACAGACTTTTCCTCTGGAAAAACAAACGAAATGCTTGCGCTTTTTGCAACGTACACAAAATTTAACATTTTTTGTTTACTATATATGCTACAGATCAATGAACAACTGTTATATATTGTATGTATACTAAGACTCAATGAAACAACAGCTCAATAGATATTAAACAAAAATTTAAATAACCAACTAAATAAACTATACGCAATATAATATATACATACTATCAAGTTTCCCAAAAACTACCACTTTTTTTTTTGTTTTTCATATGTATACGACAGTGATTGAAATCCCCAAAACGAGTTTTTTTTCCAGCGACATACGTTGATTAGCTCTACTATAAATATGTATAGAGAGAAAACCGAAAAAAAACACAATGTAAAATAAGAAAGAACAGTCACAGCGCACCGAATCATATGTGTATATATAAACAAGAATTTTCCAAATCTTTGCAGAGAAATCCGCAAAAAGCTGACAACCTAAAAAACTCTCGTGATGCCTCGTAGGCTAGCCCCGAAGAGCAAAACGATCATTATACCACAATATACCGTGAGCTGGCGACGAGAGAGCATATCCATAATCCAACTGTGAATTAAATTTTTTCCAGGGGAGGGGGAGAGGCGCAGTCAATCGGATCGGTGGTAGTAACATGCCGGGAGGTCCCCAAGGCATGCCGGGCCAGATGCAGCAGCCGGGTCAGCAGAACCAGCCGTACGGTCAGCAGCAACAGCAGCAGGGTCAAATGGGTCAGATGGGGCCGATGGGATCCATGGGCCAGATGGGTAATCAGGGCGGTTACCAGCAGCAGCAACACGGTCCGGGTCAGGGCTTCGGGCCACAGGGTCAGCAGCAGCAGATGCAAGGCCAGCAACAGATGCAGGGCCAGCAGCAGATGCAGGGCCAGCAGCATATGCAGGGCCAACAGCATATGCAGGGCCAGCAGCATATGCAGGGCCAGCAACAGATGCAGGGTCAGCAGGGTCAGCAGCAATACGGGCCCCAGGGCCAGGGTGGCCTAATGTCCGGCATGCAGGGTGGGCCCCAGCAGAACAAGCCGATGCGCGGCATTCCCGCCGTCATTCCCACCGCTCACACGACGAATCCCCAGCAGCAGCATCAGCAGCAACAGCAACAGCAGCAGCAACAGCAGCCGGGCGCAGGTCCCAATCTCATGCAGAAGTTCACCGAGATGGCGGGGGCCAGTGCCGGCGGTGACATTCTCTCCAAGGGCAAGGAGCTCATCTTCATGAAATTCGGACTGGGCAAGTGAGTTCGAGTAGCCGGGCGTGTGACAACGACAGGCCCGTCTCAACTACTACATCAACTACTACTACTACTACTTGTACGACTCATTGCGCCAGCTAATAATCGCTGCATCATCAGGCTGCAGAGAATAATCGATGCTTTGCCAATCAGTATTAATTGTAACATTGTACACATTGCACATTGCTCATCGAAGACATATCGCGCTCCCGCACGCGTTTATCGAGGCTGCGGGAGTTAATAATCGTCGATGTTGGGAATTATATAGCTATGATATGAAAAATGCCGCCGTTTAAGGCTGGCGACGCGACGCGCGACACACATTTACACGCGAATAAAACTATATACATTATACATACGTATACATGCGCATATATTATATATAAATAATATATATATATATAGAGGAAGCTCAAACTTGAATCATTATGAATCATTCTGTATAGGTATAGGCATGCGCGCGCGATGCTCTAGACCAAAGACACGCAAGAGTCTCGTATATACATAAATATATACACAAACACACAGACACGTACACACATACACACGCGGTATATATGTTATATATCAACGGGGAGAAACAAGATAAATAAATATATATATGATGACAAACGCGCGATGTCATTTTATCAATTCGTTAAGGCAAAATCGCTGAAATGCTGCTGCTAACTGCCGATGTGATGCTGGCTAATATATAATAATATATATACATAATACGAGATTACGCGTATAACGAGCGTGAGAAAATTAATCGTTTATCCGTCTGGTACGATCAATGTTATTCGCACGAGTTTATCGTCCGAGATTTTTAATGACTGAAATAAACAAAATAAAAAATGATGTAGTCGTGCGCGCTGCACGCTGAGTGCTCGAGTTTGAAAACGACACGCAATGGAAGGAACGTTCAATATCTTCCTTTTCCTTCATTTGAATTTCGGATAAATATCGGCTTTCTGATTCCTGAGTATAGAGAAAGAGGGAGAGGGGAAAAAAGAGAGGATTTTTAAAGGATCGAGACAGCTAGTGCGTCCCATTATTTTATATTCATTATTATTCATGGACTGACTCTCATCGATCGACTAACAAAACAAAAGTAAGCGACGCGAAAAAGTTATATAGAGACTGTTATAAGTAAAAGCAGCATGAGCTCACTCGCAGTGCAGCGACGACGAGATCGAGAACTCGGACGATAGGAGTATAGAGCGGCGGCCGATTGAGACTTAGTTATATCGATTAGCCAGATAGATAGTGATTATTAAGTAGGAAAAATGACGGACGGGAGGCGGGCGTGCCTTGAGATGCCTCAAACCCTGACACAAACAATAATCATATCTTATATAAAGTTTAATGCAGTTATGATTATTTTAAAATGATGAAAACTTATCGCGATTATAATGCGAGCATACGGTGCGAATGCAGATGATTATCTTAATTATTAAAAAATAAAAAAAAATAATAAAAACAAGAAACGCTATCGTGCGAAATTGTGAGAATGAGAGAGCGTGTACACGAGCGGACAAGTATACAAGAGCTAAATTTATCGGTACTTAAGTATATCGTGAAATAATAATGAGTGTGTTCCTCTCTGAATGATGACTGATGACGACGCAAAAAAATACATAGCTGAAATAAATAAAAAAATGATTCAATAAACCATGGGATACGGAAAATCAAATAATGGAAATAAAATATCAGCGCAAGTAAAAAATAAATAAATAAATCATTGTTAGATGCGTGAAAGAGAAAACGACGAGGCTGGCGACGTCGCTCTTCGCATATTAATCATTCTCTACTATATATAACATTGTACTTATTCGAGATAAACCATTTATTTGTATGCGTCAACGAATGCCTTTTGCAATCTTCTATACTAGCGCAAATTTTTCTATATATACTTTCGATCTCATAAGTTATTGTTAATAAATGAAAAACATTATTCACTCCGCTATTGAACCAGTTCTCCCGTGTTAACGACGACAGATGTATACTAGCTCTATATGAAAATGCCGTTGGTCTGCGACTAACTGTAAAAATTCGTTCTGAACCGAAATAAAATATTTCTATATAGTTTCGTTGAAAGAATAGATAAAAAATGTATATTGAATTGTTAAGCTAAGCTAATTTTATTATTTAAGTATGATTACGTTAATTCAAAACGAATTTTTTCAAGTTAGAATAAGCATGTTTAAGTCGATTAGCTACACCATTGATTCTGCGCATCAAATCAATTGTAGCACATGAAGTTGTTACATCGCCGACATCTCTATTATACATTTCACTAAGATTCGGTTAAATGCGTGTATGAATTTCACCAAGTATAAATTTTCGAATATCAGGACATAATATATATTATATATATGTCGATTGTAAAACGACTATCATCGTTATAGCTCTATCGAATTCTTTTATTACTTAATGACCTGTGCTGTCATCAGAGTATTAAGATTCTACGCAAAGTTAAGAAGGAATAATTAAGTTTAAATTGGATGACCGAAGTTGTAAATCGATTAACCTCGTTAACAAATATAACTATTCGAACGATAGAAATTGCGAAAGCGATACGCGTGTGCTGCGTTTTACACGCGTGTGCGTGTATCAATGAAAATTATATAATAATGACTTATAAATAATATACATATAAAACTATACATAAAAACATATACATATTATACATACTATACATACTTACGTATATATATACATATATATTTAACTATTGCAAATCGTTGTTACATCGCTACTTGTATCGTATTTTGTACAAAGTATCCTCTATATCTTTAGTTCTCTTTTGCCGATGTTAACTGCAATGAATATAAAGAAAAAAATAACTGACGAAATGAACGTGAATTTAGTAAATAAAAAAAAGGTGAGAGTATAACGTGATGATCATTATTGAAATAAAACTTCTTCGCGGGCGATATATAAAAACCAATGGGCTTTGACGGTAATCTCGCAGAAAGTTTAAAAAAATAATAAAATATCTACAAAAAATCGGCAAAGTGCGGCTGTATGTTTCATGGATCATAGGCTGTAATTAATTTGTTGTTACGTTGACTGGAAACGAATATATATTATATATGCAAATATAAAAATCTGGTCAATTTCAAAAAGACGTTCGATCTTTGCCCGATATAATACATACATAAACAAAGCTAATAACAAAGTCGGTTAAAAAAGTATTGAATAAAGGTTGTAATTGCTAATTCATTAAAAATTTGGTCAATTTACAGAAAAAGCTGATTCTCGTATCATATACTTATCTGTTGAATTTATAACTTTTGTCATTCCTATTCATTTTAAACTTTCGCTTCATTTAACCGCTCTTCAAAATGGTTTTCAGTGTTTTGTTTATAAGTGTCATTTGCATTATTCATAAACAATTTTTTTTTAATTCGCATCTAAGAGTTGGACATAAATCTTTTTTTAATGAATGAAATAGTATATATAGTGCTCTGTACAGTTTTTTACGATATATATTATTATTGGATTGGATATTATAAAAAGTTATCGCGACTTATGTCTGTTTAACGAACATTTCCAGAAGACTTTTATTTTAATTTTAATATTTTATGAAGTAGACATACTATAAATTTCTTCAAACAAAAAAATTTTCAACTGCAGGAGAGTAGAGCAGACTTTACCAGACTAAATGCATTGTTGCAATCTCTAAAATATTTCAACCTTTCAAATGAATATTCAGAGTATTTTTATATCATTTCTCGAATTTTAGTTCAACGAGAGAAACTTAAATGACCTTTTTATCATATCAAAGTAATAGAAAACTAAATGAATGAGCAGGATAAAAATAAAATGAACTTGCCGCTTACGCGTTATAATACACAAGTAAATAATGTATTGCTGCTGATCTTGTTGATATTGTTGTATATATAAGTGTCTGAATATATTCGCAAGTGTCGAAAAGAGATAAGTACAAAGTGAACGGCTAAATTCGAAATAAAACAGAAGTTATCGTGAAGAGATCGAACGTCTAGATTTTGATAGGTGACAGAGTTTGTGTGCATTTCTTACTATGTTGAACAATAACGAATAAAGCGTTATAGTAATGAGATTACTACTAAAAAATCGAAAAAAGACGATTTTTGCCATAGTAGTACAAAAGTCTGATAACACTTTAAGGTCCAACAATAATATTTTATTTTCAATTCAATTTTAATCGATAATTTTCATTAGATAAAATTACGACATTTCCATGATCTAACGCTAAAATATAATTATACATCGCGAAGATTAAAATTGAGTTTTCGAATAATATTCATTCAAAATAAGTCTTAGTGATTCGCTATCCCTACGTAATTAAATTACTTGTTTCAATGTCTCTGTACAATGTTTCTTATACTATTTTTTTTAAGATCTCCTTTTTAATCTCGAAGTAATGTCGCTTATACGAGTCATAATAACGTAAAGAAAAGAAATACTTGCTGCACCGTCAGTTTCGGAAATTTCTATCTTTTCGTTAAAGTGAGAAAGATTAATAAAAAAGTGGAAACATTTTGACGATTAGAGTTTTATATTAAATAAAAAATATATGAATAGTACATGGAAAAGTATACATGGTCTAAAGAAATCTAAATGCTGAAAATAATTTGAAAAAAAAATTGAGTCGTGAGAATATTACACATCTTGATATATAACTGGGCTATATATATTATATAACAATGTAACATTTCAATAAGAAAAAAAAATAGTAACCACATATGAGTACGAAAGTTGCTAATTCAAACAAGCAGTTAACTAATTTTATACAATCTAATGCTTAGTTTGCTTATTATCATGTTTCCTGTGTAAATAAAAAAATGCTGAGCATCCGAGTGTAAGTTTTCGTTGTGTTATAAAAAAATGAATGGACCCCAAGATAAAATATGTATGTTACAAAAACAAAAAAAAAAAAGAATTATACCTGTTATAATTCCCCTATTTCTCTTCTCAATCAGATCGATTAAACTACTTGACCAAAGCAGAGCTGTATTAGGAATTAAAATTTTCGTTTCCAACGATTACGTGTCGATACTGAATAGCATTTAGCGACCTCATGTGACTTCTTGTATTACAAACAATAATTTAAAACAATGCAATGTATATATTGGTTCGTCCATCGAAATAATATATATGGAGATCTAAACGACTGGAAATGATTGGTTTCTCACCGAAGCGAGGAAACAATGTATACAAAAACCTATACGTATACTGGTAAGATTTTTTTTAGCTTTTTTCATCCCAGACAAACGGAAAAAAAAATTTGACTGGTCTGCTATTGGAAAACAATAAAGTTTCCTCACTTTGGTGCGAAAAAAGTAATTTACCGTGGTCTTTCTTGCATCTCTCATATGCAGTGTACGGACAATTCGAATAATGCGTCGTCGTTTACCTTCAGCACATACACCCACACGTGGAAGTGCGCATATGATAGCAGAAACGCTTAAAAAAACTGAAATATCCTCCGAGAGAGAAAGAAATATATACGATACACTGAATTAATCGAGAACGAGAAGTTGTGTCCTCAGACAACAAACAAAAAAAAACGTCATATGTATATGTATACCCATCTTTGAATACGTGTATGTGTCGCATCAACGAGATATAATATATGAATGCCAAATGGTCAGCCACGTTTCCTATATATATACAAATACACACAGAAAAAAAATATAATTCGAGAGCGAATGGAAGAGGTATTTGACGATTGTACATTAAAAAAAAAAAAAAAAAATAACGGAGGAAAAAAAGAAGAGGACAAAGGAACAAAAAAATGAAAACCTGTCTCTTATTACTCGTTGTTGATTCTTCTGTAGCTTTCTCTTCTTTTTATCTCATGAGGAATGACACGGAATGTGATGCGGCGCCAGCAGCAATTGTAGACGAGAGAGCGAGTAGAGAAAACGAGAGTTGAAGGAAAGAGCGCAGCGACCAATCGATCGGAAGTTCGAAATAAAAATGCGAGTGAAATCAAGTAAATTGAAAACAATACCGAAGAAAAGTCGACTAGATAAGCAAAACACAATGTTATTATGGAACGATTACTTAATAAAAAAAGACGAATCTTGTCTGTTGTTACTTCTAAATCTAGTCATAGTATATTATATATAATCAAGACAAACGCTTTATTTTCTTTTTGTAATTATTATTATTTCACGTTATTTATTATGATTTTTTGGTAGCGTACATAAGTAACGAGATATGCAAAGAAGTTGCAACAGCTTTACGTCTCCTCTTCCCAGACGGTCTCCGTTAGGATGGCTATGTTATCCAGCCCCCTCATCGGTGCGTACTCGAGGTTCCACATCAAGTTGGTGAACACGACTGCAACAACAATAATTCGTCCAATTAATAACAAATAATAAGTAAGTATATATAACCGAGTGTATGTGTGTGTATCAATGAGATAACGTACGCATTTCGCCCTGATGAAGATCAGCAATAAGCTCAGGACAGGAGCTGTTGCAGGGATTGATGGGCGTCAGTCTCAACTGCGTCGCTCCCCTCAGCTGCGCCAACGCAATGAGTCCCGAGTCAAGTTCAACCCTCTTGTAATTAGGACTGTTGTAATCCGAGGACATGAGGACCCAGTTGAAGTGCGCCGGCGACACAGTACTCGACAAGAAGTAGGGCCTCTGGTAGTACTTCCTCAGTACCTTCACCGCGTTGATATCGCAATTCTGCCAGTGTACAAACCACTTGGCAACGCCGGGTGAATGAACTCGTCTTAGAAATGCTGCCAAGTCCGAGGATCCGGTCCTCAGATTCGACGTAAGAGCACAGGGTACCGTTTCCATCAGTCTCTCGTTCTCCAGATACAGCTGAGTGATGTTCTCGAACCAGAAGAAGTCGGTGTTCATGGCACTCCAGGAGTGCATGGCGTCCGTGATGATGGCAGGTGCATCGCGGCTGAAGTAGTTGTCGACCAGCTGGCGATAACGTACGTCGGATAGACGATCGATGCTTTCCAAAGCTTCGCAAGCGACGCAGTCCTCCTCGGAGATGGGGTAGTCCTGGTAGAAGGGGTTGTTCATCATACAGTTCTCGTAGTAAAGGGGCTGCCAATTCCACACTGGCAGGAGCTTGATCATGACCAGTCGTCCTAAAGCTGAGAAGTGCGCTCCGACAAAGTCCAACTGACCGGCCAGGCAAATCAAGGTACCTATGCCTATGAGGATTAGGGATGCCTGGAAGACCAGCTGGAGCCAGGAACGACGCATTGCTGCCACTAGGGGTTGGCAGATTATGTCCATTTCTTCCTCGGTGAAACCGGCTTGCTGACAATACCTGTTTTTTGGAATTCATTCTCGTTAGCGTATTATTCTTATTTTTAATATTTATCAATTGTTTTTTTTTCAAAACTCACTTGTAAAAAGCATTGAGTTCATCATCGATGAGCCGCAGCTTTTCGGCATGGCTCATCTCATGTGGCTCCTTGGCGGTGAGTTTCCTTGGCGGCTTGACGCTGCCCTTGTTACTCGACATCTTGTCGTTATTATTTATTTTCTTTTCTCCGGAGATAATCAATTCGGCTTCTGGAGCCGCTGGAAGCTGGCACTGGACTGACTGCAAGCACAGTCGGAAGCAACGGGGCATGCGCACCTACTGCGCATCTTACGCCCCGAGATGCGGAGACCCCTATTGATTTTCAGATACATGCCTCCCCTGCTCGCAACCGAAACTTAATCTACTGCGGCATGATTTTTATGAGTCTTTTTCACACCCGTTGGGTATTATATTTATTTTGTAGATATGTCGAAAAATGTGAGCTGCATGTGAGATGAGAGAAAATATTATACTAGATTTTCTATCCGTAAGCATCCACAAGTTGAGGAAATGTTATTTTCCCGCGTTCGTCAAAATTCCCAGCAAAAACCTTTTTTTCCTGTCTTACGTTGATGTTCAAAGAAAAATTAATGAAAAATGATGTCAAGTTTTTATACTGTATATTATTACTAATGCTTTGTTTTTTACTTTAAATTTTTAGTAAATATTTTTTCAAAGATGTTATTTAAGAAAATTCATTTCGTATATCATACAGTATGCGGACTGGGCGAAAACATCGAGGTTCAATACCCTTAAGAACAGAATGATAAATTAATGCGACCTTATGAAGAGGCTCTAAGGACATTAGTAAATCTGAATGTATGATTATGTTGGTGCAGTATAAAAGTTATGGAGTCATTATACGAGTCACAAGCTTTATGACAACAGTAGACAGTAAGTAAAATTTTCATGTCTTGATGAAACCAATATTGACTGCGAAATAATGAGGATCGATATGAATAATTCTAAATAATATTATTTCTTCAAATTTCATTTTTCAATGAAATTTTAAGATAATAAGACGAGTAAAATTCTACATTAGTAGTTCGTTTTAGTCTAGGTTGTACATTCTGCATATACAAATGTAAAATAATATTTTCAAATATCACGTAAGCCATATATTAGTCACGATTTTTCATAAAATTATTCTACTTTACAATACTGCAGACTTCTCGTATTAATTTATTCTATACATAATAATAGTGATGTGTACACACATGTTGATTTAATTTTCGAATGCTCTATGAAAATCTTGATAAATTCTAGATATTTTTACGCAGATCCACAAGTTGAGACAATGTTATTTTCCGTGATCGTTAAAATTACGAGCTACGACGGTTATTAAAATAATCGTTTTTAAAAAATATTTTTTTTATCATACACGTCGAAGCTCTTTTTTCCTGTCTTACCTTCAATATTCAAAGAAAAATTAATGAAAAATGATCTCTAAAAGTTTTTACTGTATATTACTGTTGCTTTATTTTTACAATATCTTCGTTTTGGCAGACGAAATAGGTAAGATAAATTACAACAATCCAATTTTACTTTACTTTTCTATAGTAAATATTTTTTCAAAGATTTTTTTTAACAATAAATTGATCACATTATACAGAATGTAGATTTTACGAAAACACCGAGGTTCAATTGAGTAATAACAACACACGGTTATTACAGAATCCAATAGTCAAGATTGAATATGACAACAATATTGAAGAATATACAAATAGGACTAGTTCTTCCGTCCGCAACGCGTTTTTTATGAGTAAAAAAAATTCGCCTTTCGCGCGCTACATTAAAATAATATTTCTTGCACAATGATAAATTAACGACTTGATTTAAGCTTTGATGAAACAACTGCCAAATCAGCCGTTCATCAAAACAATGGCCAAATTTGCAAATATAAAGGAATTTCGTACTGCTATCGATATTGTAAGGTTCAGTAATCATAATCATTTTTCATTTATTTTTATGACCGATTTAAATTTGACTTATTTCATCAGGAAAGTCACGGCCTGACTGATGAAAGACAGTACTGTAGCGTCACTTTGGTACAGGAGCTAAGCACCGCGAGGTAACAATTGTGAAAAAGAATCTGCAATTATAGTAAAAATAACATCTGCATGCATTCTAATCTGTTACAGAGTTGGAGTATACAAGGAGGTAGAAGCTGAAATGAGAAAAAGGATGTCACCCTGTCTACTTAATAAGTTGTGCGATTCTAGTAATCCAATTACTGCAAAGAATAATGTTCAAAACATGAAGTATAGGATGGATTCTGAAATAGCTCGAAAGAGACTACAAGTAAATGCTATCGAACCTAATTATTTATAATTTAACGAAATTTAAGCGTTAATTTTTTTAGGATTCTGTCAATGCCGCATCGGACCTCGTTTTAAAGAGACTCGTATACTCATTAACAAATAAGTACGTGAAAATCCCGGTAATGGTTGGTAGCGTACATCATCCTACAGATGGAAATCTAGATTACGCAGTGGCCTCGGGATTCTTTTAGTAGGTTTTCGTATATTTAGTATCTGATAAATTATAAGCACCGATGAAATATTATCCATAAAAAATTGAATGGTTTTGCATTTCAGCAATCCTGCAAATGTCGACAGGGTGAATGACACTCGGGTAATAGAAAATAACAACAAAGTGGAAGTCGAAGTCGTCTACCGTGTGCGAGACATCAACATGAACTTCTTATTTAAGGTAAATAATTCACTCTGTCAAGTTTTTAAATCCAGTAGTTTCATGCTTCTATTTTCGACTGCAGTTGAACGACAGGATATCAGACGAGCCTGGTGAAATCGATTTGAACATTACGAATGTAATATTTAATGCAAAATTAAGTTTCGATTATACGGTCTGCAAGGCCTACCTGAAGAACGTTGACATTTTGAACGAGGGCGACTTGAACTACAACATAAAGAGCGGTCTTGCGTGGTACGAATCGGCGTTTACAGGTGTAGTGGATGAAGCGATCCACATTGGGATCACGGATCATATGGCCAGCATTATGGAAAAAATGGGTAGGCAGAAACTCGAGACTTTTCAGTGTGGCACTCTGTGGAAAGAAGATCATTGAAGTCATCACAAACTTCGCAATCGTGTTCGGCAACCGGATAGGGCAAATAGTGAAAAATATGCTAAAAATGTATGTCAATCAGGAATCATAATAAAAATTAGTTTGTAAAAAAAACAGACTAAGCCATTAAATAATGTACATCGTTAAAAAATTCGTCAAAAATACATGTACATCATTCTTCATAATTTAAAAATTAAACATCGCAAAGACACATCGCAACGAACAATTAAACAAATCATCACCACAGAACGCGTTTCGGAAACTTGTTGCCAAGATAAACGAACTCTAGCGGCATGTCTTTCCTGCCTGGTATTCTCTTTATGTCCTCTAAATTTTCGACGTGTAACATTGGCGGTTTCCTGTGATCATCGAGGACCACACCGATTATGCTGACGGCTTCACCAACTTTGAGGTCCAATTTGTCGGCACCATCTGGTAGCCTTAGGTTCATCATGTAGATACCGTCAGTTATGCAGCTTATGAAGGACGTTATTGTTTCGTCCGTCGTGGACCCGCATTCGAAACGTTTGTACTTCAACAACGACGATTTGATAAAGCACTCGATTCCTTAAAAAGATCGGTAATGAAAGATCGGTAAATATAAATGGTACGGGATGATACTCACTGATCTGAGAACCGTTTTTGTTTATCGCGTCTAAGATGCTGCACCGTTCAATATCATGGGCCTCGTATCTTCCGTAAGTGGTGAACTCCGTGTCACTCTGCACCAGCAATTCGAAATCGACGTTACCCAGGTTATAGATCTTCTCCACCCGTTGGATGGTCAGGTTTCTCAAGTGTACCAGCTGAAATGTCGAGTGTCGTAAACGGTAACCTTCTGCAACTTCTTAACGGCGCGATCGTTTTATTCCTTACCGTGTATAGTCGATCAATTCGAAATATCCTAGCGCTACGTTCGTTCCACGCGGTGACTTGGATACGCCTGCCTTTGCCATTGTTCACCACGATTTTGTAAAATCGACATCGTTTGAAGTCGGGTTCGCTCGAGGCATCGTACTGGATGTCGTCGACGTAGCCGATTATGTCTCTAAGATAATGTGAGGATTTAAAACGGTTGTGATGATTTTTTGTGAATTGTTTGATAGGTTGTGGAATACTTACATTTTTTCCTCGCCATGGAAGACGGAATCTATTTTATCGTTGCTTGTAAAGTTGAGGACTTCGATCTTGGACTCCATGGGTTCCACGGATTCCCCATTATTGGTGGATGTAGAGCTGAGGCTCTCTTCCACAGACTCATCAGATGACGAGGATGACTCCGTGCTTACCATGTTTTCCATATTCTCCATATTTCAAAATTTTGCGTGGAATTTATTTACGACTCGAAAAAACTCTATAAATTGTCTGATGATTAATAATTCGGTCCGAATATGATACTTAGTTAGCGATTAAAAATGAGTAAGAATAATTACGTGTTTCACAGTCAGGCACTTGTGGTTAGGGATGACGACGGATAGAGACTGAATTTGAATGTTTTGCTTTGTGGATTATTGTGTATACTGCAAGTATACATCATTGTGTAATGGAAGTTCGAATTCTGCGAAATTCCGCCATCACAGCCAATGACTGTTTGTCGTTCGAGAAATTTATATATATGTATATATACATACGTTGTTCCGATTATTAAAACTATTATGCGGTATAGTTCAAAATTATATACATATAATTACAGTTTCCTAATTTTCTTTTTATAAGTATAAAATACTGACTATATTTAATTATTATGTGTATTTTTATACTCGAGCATTCTTGATTGTATTCAATCAGTCCAGTAATATTTTCATAAACTAGAAAAATTAAATATTATAAATGGATTTTTACCATTACTCATAGCATATGTGTTACATAATACCTTTATAAATCACATCCGCGTTCAAATCTATTTGACATAATATTGTCAATTGCGACAATGGATGAATGCACACGTCACTAGTATAAAACCAGTACTAATAGACGCATGTACAAGTATTTTATTTAAAAATAAAAAAACAATATCTTTCAAGATTCTTAATTAATAATCTAAAAAGTATAACACAAAAAGGGATATTATTTTAGTCTCTCAGAAAAATATTTCTTCACGACATTATAAATAGGTATGTAACAGCGTATCATTGCAAAATGTATTCATCACCGTAAATTTCAAAAATATAATACTTAAACTATTCCATTTCATATTCAAAATTTTTTTTACAATACGCAATCCCTTCATATATAGGAAGTTGCAGCGAATATGTATTGTACTATATCTAGATGCGTACACTCATGTGTGGAAGATAAGACACACCTGCTATCTGGAAAAAGCTTATCAGTCGGCTGTTGATTCATCGAGAATTCCGGCCGAGATAAGAACCCACCCAGTTTTAACTCAGTCTTACTCGAGACGCTCTCTCGAACTTTTACCTGAGTTTACTTTACTGTGAGAGTGTAGCTTCAATATGCGTTCGCATAGTATTTTGTACTATTTCGCCGTAGGGTTCCGTAAGTATTTTTTATTGCTCCATTATTATTAGTAAATTGATCGCAGTTTCGAAGGAAACTTGTTATGCTCTTATTGGGGCCCTATAGAACGCAATGATATAGCTATATGTGTGTTGTATGTAGAAGATAAAAAAGGAGGGTACACCTTAGTTTCGAACGTTTCAGTTATTGGATGGATTTAGGACTTCAAAAAAATTGCGTAATATTCTTTAATAATGCAGTCTTTAATTGAAATCAAAACCGGAAGCTGTCAGATTAATTACATATGCAAACAATAACACATTTTACATGTTTTTTTTTAATCATAACACTTTTGAGAATTTGCTTCTGGGAGTAAAGTATGCAACAAACAATACTCTAAAAATTGAATGAGGCAGCGTAACATATTTCTTGTCATTAACTGTACATAAATATCAGCTATATTGTTGACTTTGAGGGTCCCTTCTTTGTTGTGATGTCAAACTTAGTACTCTTTTCTATTTTATTATAATACTACTTTTCTGCTATTTATTTATCATCTAACATGCTCTTTTTCAGTTATCATGGGAATCTTCCTCGGTGAAACCGAGGCAAGGCGAAAAATTTTACGGGGACGTAAAACCATCACTAGACGCTATTACAGTAAGTATATATACTTTGAAGAAAACAAAAAATTCAATTTTAATAACGCGATTTTTTCTTTACAGAGGGTACAGCGATTCCAGCTTGGTCAATTGCCGTAATTTCCGGTCTTAGTATGTTGGTAGTCGGCGCTGGATTGTATCTACTGTTGAAAAAATTGGTTATTGACTCGGTCGAAGTTAGTGAAGTGCCTTCATATCAACCAGCGATGCAAGATGACGTATAAAAATATTACTTAAAGTAGTTTTTATAAGAATGGACATTTAACCATAGAAATAACAAATCAACTGATTACCAGGGCTCAATGCACTAGATATTTATGAGTAATATTTTTACAATAAAATGAAATAATAAAAAAAAAAATACAAATACAATGTAGGTAATGAATAAACTAAACATCTTTTATATAAGTATTTCTAAGTAATTTGTTTCTCTTATACAACTACCTCCATATCTATACTTGAATTCATTGTGCATAAGTTCATTAGATAGCTATATCGTGCTATAAAATATATTCAATAATTTAAGTGTAAGTTTAACTATACTTCCTTTTCCACGGTTTCTAGACTAAATAAACTCCGTAACAATATCGGTTAGTTTTTAAGGTATCGAATATTCAGGCACATGTAAATCGTTCAGCTTTACAGGATTTAAACGATGCCTATCGACATAGGTTATGTATTTTCTGAAGTTGGAATAAATAAACAAATTAATATAATATAAATACATTTACAGTGTTTTTTATTTCTTTTGTGTTTTTTAAAACTATTTGACAATAATAGTATTGTCACAGCATCAATGAAAATTCAATGAGGACAGAATACAAGATTAATTGATTAATATTATTAAAATTCTCTTCGGTGATACTTGTCTGGGTCGAAGTATGATGTGACAACAACGCGATTATTGAATTTCCGACCCGTTAGGGTTTGTTGTGCTTTCTGGCAGTCGAGTACACTATTGAATTCAACAAATACCTGAAAAAGAAAAAAATGATTTAAATTCAATGAAGACACGCCAAAAGGGTTAGCTACAGTTGTCCAAGTGATAATACATACCTTGCCACATCCAGGTACGTCTACACCTTCAATGGGCCTTGGAATTTCGACAGATCTAACGACGCCATACTTATTGCATTCTTCTTTGATATCTTCAAGGATATCTTCGTATTCTTCTTCCTCCATAAGCTCCTCAGGTGTGACCATGTTGAGCAAGCACAAGACCTAGTAACACATAAAAATCCATAAGTCACCGAAAAAAGGTAGACACGTATAATTATTAACAAATATAAAGTAAATTTCATTACCTCAGTAGGTGGTCCGCTCGTTCCAACCATAGACAGTCCCGGCACCTGAATCTGCACCGGCGCCTGTGCGCCAATCATCGGGTTCTTTGCGCCAACACTGGCGCGTTGGACTATGAGTTTCTTATCACCCAGTTGCATACCGTTAAGACCGGCGATCGCCTGATCAGTCATTGACACATCAACATACTCGCAGAACGCGTAGCCCTTTGATAAGCCCGTCGCTGAGTCCTTGACAAGGTTGAATGCCCTTAACTGTCCGAAGCTCATCAGCAGCTCCTTTACCTGTGAATTTCAAAAGAATAATTTTTAATTATGCTGTCTCGAGGCTCCGTAATTTTTTTTTGTGCACTGAGAGAAGATACTTTCGATATACTTGATTATTTTGTTTACTCTGTACACAACTATTCGATGGCAAAAGTTTTCTCCTCTCTGTACATGCGTGATTTTTTTTATTGCAACTTGTTTGATATTTTGTATTTCACGGAATTAGGTTTACAATAAATTAGAACTTTTTTTTAATCCCTCAATTGCGCTGCGTAGTTATTTTTAAGGAAAGCGAATTTTTCCGCTCCTTTCCTATATGTATTATTTAGGGATACTTACTGGCCCCCACTAGAGCACTTATAGTCCTTGGGCCCTGAAAACACTTGTGATGCCATAAGATCCGGCAGGTTGCATAGTAACGTTATCTCAAATACGGAAGAAAAGAAATGTTTGAATGATCTTTACTAGAATCGTTTAGCAACTTGCCCAGATCAACGTCAATTGTCAAGAATGTTTTTTATACCATAATTTTTTATCATGAATCATGCAAGATCTCATCTCGATTTAGAGAAAGGGCTGTAAAATCGGTACATATTTTTTGTTCTGAATGAAAAATATCGTCCTCGAACGAGAAGATAGATGAGAGAATTTAGTTTTAAGTACTTGCCTTGAGGGACTGCGCAAGCCTCTCCCCAGGCAGTGTGGTTTATTGTCATGTTCAGTAGTAGTAGTGGTAGTAGTAGTGGTAAGCAAATGCTTTTGATCGGCGCGACCCTAAGCTAAGAAATGGGGAGAAAGGGAATACTGATACATCATTTATTTTTCTGAAAACGATTTTTTTTTCTGTTTGTATCTTGAGCAAGTTTTTCTCTTCAAAACACTTGGCCCTGAAAAATCTACGAAAATCTCGATTCTCTTTTTTTTTCTTTTCATTTAATTTCATTTTCATATCGCGTCACCCTGTAAAGCATAAATGATAAGGCAGTCTTGAAGACGAAGCCTGAAAAAAGTAAGCCTGGAAAGAAAATAGCTGCAAAGAGGGAAAATTTACACTTTTTATGTGTCGTACCTAAAAATATCGGCTGTTTTGGCTCTGTTTTTGGAAATGGAAAAGCTGAAAAAGACCGTCGACTGACTCCCACTTTTACCTAAATAATAAAAAAAAAAGGGACATCCTCGTATGTCTTGTCTCGGATTTTCACTCTCGCTCTCCAGCAGCAGGCACAATATCAGTCATGAACAGTGAAGAAATTCAATTATTTTGCTCTATTATTGTTTGACAAATTATAGCAATGAATTGAATTCTACATAGTCCAAGAATGAATCGTACTTTTTGCCTGTAAAATGTAAACCTCATTCCCCCTTTTCCCACGTCTTTCTGATTGTATAAATTCCTTTCTTCCTAAAATCGTGCACCTGTATTGTAGGGGAGACCAAGTTTTTCCTTTTTAAATTTTTACAGTATAATACTGCCTTTAATTTGCATAAAAACGAAAATATTGAAAGAATAAATGAAAGAGAAATAATATTGAACGTTATTAGAAAAAAATCTTTTTAGTCTCCCCTACATCTAATGAAAAATTTTGTACTTTCGTACACCGCCTGAAGTGTCCACAATGTGCCTAAAAAAGGCTGAAAAAAGAATTTTTCTTCTTTGTCGATGAGCCGCGTTGTTTATCAAAGCTGTAACGTCTCTAAGTGGCTATCATGCTGTCCGTGAAAGAAGCTTTTTTGAATGATACTTTTGACATTTACTTTAACAAAAACAACAGTATTATTAATATTTGATATATTTCTATAAATAGGAATATATAAAATGTATTCTAACAATGTACTAAACTAGATAATTGTAGAATCTTAATTGCCAATAGTATTGTACTCTATCTGTTGATCCCGAAAAAGAAAAAATTAATACTCATTTTAATAAGGTTTAGTTTAGAAATAAAATACTATTTCTAAATTTCACGAGTTTCAGCTATGATAATTGCCTAGCGTTATTATTTTAGTAAAAAAAAGTTATCAATTTACACAATTTAAAACCAAATTCACGTAGTTAAAGAAATCTTAAATTTTCGAGATTTACTTAAAAGAACACCGGGAACTAAATTCCTAACTGCTGTTTGACTCAATAAGCTATCTAATTCATGACAATTTATGCTTGATAATGTCCCTAACCTAATCAACGGTGGAATTGAGCGAGATCTCATACATACCTCAATGAAAATCGAGCACCTTCATCGGACGAAAGTCAGTGAGCTAATTTAGCTAAATACTGACTTTTTGTTACTTTTCAACTATCAGATAACGACTGAACCATTGACAATGTTATACCGAATAAATCATTATTAATAGTTCAATTGAACTTTTTACACCAACTGAATGTCTTCTTTGAAGACTTTCCGTGGTTTTGCTCGCGGTAGTTGAAAGTTGATCCACGAAATGAGCAAACGTACGTCAGTGCATAAGAACAACGTTCAAAAATATACGATAAAGTTTTGTTATAAGAAAGAATTGCCCACATACCTGCTCTTCGTTCAAGTAATTTGGTAAGCCACCGATGAAGATCTTGTGGGGTGAATCTGAAAAGAAATTGAAAACATTAATACATACAATTTCAAAGTTATCCAAGGTTTTAATAAGTAAATACATATAATTATGATATGGCATACACTGAAAATGTATGCTTCACTCATAACAGAAATCATACCTGGGACATTCATACTAGGATTATCAGTCATGCCAGGCATTGGTTGATAATCATGTGGTCTCCTGATCTTCAAACTCTGTCCTTTGAAATTTATACCATCGAATGCCATGGCTTGCGTTGTTTCATCTATTGACCGGAACTGAAAGTATAAATACACATTTTTAATAGCATTCTCCTTTGTGCAGACTGAGTATGATAAAGAAGTTAACTTACCTCTAAGAAAGCAAAATTTTTGTCAAGGTTAATTTGACAAGCTAAAACAGGATTTCCAGCTGCCTGTGCCAGACCAGACAGGTGCATCTGCTGGTTAAAGAACTCCATCATCTCTTCCTCTGTGACTCCAAAAGGAATGTTACCAACATATAACCTTCTGGCTTGTCTGGTAATTGTGCTACCCACAACGGGTACTGCAGCTTGTGGTGTGTCGGCTACTATGTTTGCAGGAATTTGTCCAGCAGCTTGCATAGCCTTGTACTATAATAATAATACAAACATGAAAAATGATTATTGAAAATTGTTGTTTAGTTGTAATATATGTTGAAAGTGCTAAGAGATTCTCACCTGTAAAGGAGTAATGTGTTCGAATCCTGGTGGCGGGACATCCCAGTAGAGCGAAAGCTTTCTCCTTCTTGAATTGCGACTCTTTTTAGGTGAGTTACTTCTCCTGCGGTCCCGAGAACGTCGGTCTTTACTCTTTGACCTAGAACGTTTCCTGCGTTCCCTGCTTCGTGACCTGTGCCTTCTTTCCTTATCACGGTCTCTTTCACGGTCCCTGTCCCCCCTATCCCCCCTATCTGGCCTCTCAGCCCTATCCCTATCACGTTCTCTATCCTTTTCCCGATCCCTGTCCCTGTCACGATCCTGTCGTTCTCGATCTGCAAAACACATAGTATCAATTAGTATGACAATCACGAGTTTGGGATTTTGAGGTTAGGACAAAGTGGCCATGTAAATAAAGCAAATTTGCATCAAACAAGTAAACATAAAAAATGTATGAGTAAAGTGAGACAGTAAAAGTACTTAATAAAGAAAACTGTAAAGACAAGAAGATGACTTTCTAATCTAATAGATGTAAAAGGTACCAAGTAGTATTGAAAGACGGGAAGGACGCGGCCATTGTTGGCTATCGGCAAGGGACGTTCGGAGTCACGTACTCGCAAAGAATGAAAATCATTAAATGCACTTGAAAAGGGAGCAAGAATAATAAATAAGAATAAACAGAATTGGAATAAACAAACACAGTAAACTTACCTCCGTTGAAATCTTCGCCCATTTTGTCTAATGAGCGGCGTCAAGTGTATAACGACTGACTATCGCGTGCCCAAGCACAAAACTGTTCTCTCTCTCTCTCACTCTTTCACTCTCACTTGAAGTTGAAGCGAACGTAGAAGACTGGACTATTTCCAAAGTTGAAGGTCCGATGAACACGTCACTCTAGAGTTGCTACTGAAGTACTGCTTAGCATACTACGTATAGTATTGTGTGCAGTCGCTGGGGCCGGTAAGGGCGCCAAGCTATTTTATTATTTAACGCATCAGCGTCACTCGAGTAGCGAGGCTGCAGCTGCACTGATGCAAACTGCGAATTGTATGGCCTGGTTGTGACTTTCGATTATACTAGTCCACCAGACTGCGCTGCGTCGCGGCTAGAAGCACTCTGACGTTGCTCACTCCACTTCACGATCTTATATACGATCGTGCTCCACCCCTTATATTTTCTGTTCTGTGGTCCACCCTCTCCGTCTAAGCCGCCTGGTGAGCTTTTGAGAAACTATAATAGAAGTCTGTTCGTTTGATTCAATATTAGTAGCGCGTGAAAGTAGCGAGTAGCGAGGCTGAAGCTGCACTGATGCAAACTGCGAATTGTATAGCCTGGTTGTGACTTTCGATTATACTAGTCTACCAGACTGCGTTGCGTCGTGGCTAGAAGCACTCTGACGTTGCTCACTCCATTTCACAATCTTATATACGATCGTGATCCACCTAGATCCCCCCACTCCGTCTAAGCCTCCTGGTGAGCTTTTGAGAAACTATAATTCGGGGTGGTATGCGATGGGTGGCGCCGCTCTAGTGGATGTGCACCGAAACAAAATAAGTATCGCAGCAGTGCATTTAAATGTTCGGCCAACCAGGTCAACCTGTTGTGTAGAAGTCAGTGATGAGTTTTTTAATAAATATTGCAGATTTGTTTAAATATGCAGGCGAAGGATATCGTCCGTACGAGGAAGGAGTACGGCTAGTTGAATCCAATCATTTGATGTACTGCGGTATAACC